>JAAXCT010002129.1:0-94315 GCA_012490785.1 Eragrostis nindensis | reverse complement strand
GGTGTGTGTGTGTGTGAAATGCAGATGTTCTATACCTAGTTGGGAGAGAGACGACATGGTTATGAGATTGACCGGAGGGAGCCAACGTCGCGGAACTAGTCGAAGACCCCACTCACTACACGACGGCACGGTGCGACGACCTGCTCGCTGCATCAACGACGGGAACAGGGCCACCGGTGGCCTCAGGCTCGTCACCAAGCGCTACGGCGTCGTGGGTATATATGCGCTTAATACTTCCAAGATATTTATTTGATAGTAGACTGTATGTAGCATATATCACTGGGCTGCTTCTCTAGCGTACGTGCTGCATGCTTAATTTTGTAATTAATTGAAAATATGTCCAGTTTCGTCAAGTTTCTGGGGCCTTACTACATGCTGCGGATCACGGGAAGGCGCAAGGTCGGCACCATCTGTGGCCATGGAGTGTACTCAGTGGACAAGACCTGGACCATCCTGATCCCGGCTCATGCCTTGCCACCCGACGTGGCACACTCTTGCAATGAGAAGAGGTATTATTTTCTTTTCTTTTACTCATTTTTTATTCATTCCACTCTCTTATGCTTTGTATTGTTCCCAAAGGGTGTTCCAGAATGCATGCATGCCTATCTTTCAGTTATTTAAATGTTATGACATAAGAGTAGTTTTAACACAAGTAGACTCTAAATTATTCCAGTACATTTTCTGCTTGCTCAAGCAAAATTTAATGTTAAGGCGGGTATAGTACAGTCCCATGTCGATGCCCTAACTAATCAACAGATAAAAGTCACCTACTCATCATCATACCAAAGAATTTTGCGGCTTCCAGATTTACATATGCTGTTGTTGAGGTGTAAGGATGAATAAATATATAATGTTTCGTAGTTCTCTGATCACGTCATCTTTTTTTATTAGGAACCCCATTTTTATAATACTTGTACTGTGTAGACTATGTGCTGAGTTTTCTTGTTCCATTAAGCTAATTTACTGATATATATATTGTATATTGATATTTCTTTTCAATGGTGATGTAGATACAAGAGGTATATATGCTCTGTGAATATCTTCAAGGACTTTGTCTTTAGTTGCTCGTACAACATTATGCACACTCTTCAGAAGAACATCAGTTGTGACTAGAACACATCGGAGCCAAATTATGAGTCCACTTTTGTGTGGAATGTGTTTCTAACACAAGGCATTTGGAACAGAAAAACTTGTACTGTGAAGACTATGTGCTGAGTTTTCTTGTTCCATTAACCTAACTTACTGAGATATGTATTGTATTATTAATATTTCTATTTAATGGTGATGTAGATACAAGACGTATATATGCTCTGTGAATATCTTCAAGGACTTTTTCTTTAGTTGCTCGTACAACATTATGCACGCTCTTCAGAAGAACATCAGTTGTGACTAGAACACATCGGAGTCAAATTATGAGTCAGCTTTTGTGTGGAATGTGTTTCTAACACAAGGCATTTGGAAACATATAGAAAATCCTATTTGGACCGTTCCATTAGTTTCTAACACAAGCCATCTTGCTTAACATCGTCGTTTCCTAACCTCCGACACTTTCATCTCTACTTCAATAATTAAGCTTGTACGTAGTTTCCTTATCATTTTTAACACCCCTCTAATGGTGCAATTAGTTTATTGGCACAATAGTTTTTCACAAGAAAAATTGAAATAACCTTCATTGCTCATGCAGGAGAAACTGTCTGTATGTGGAAAGGATGTCTCATTGAAAGTCATAGCAAGGTACTCTCATCATTTTGCTGGACCCAGGTTAGAGCACAAAAAATTAACAAAATAATTCGATTTACAGAAGTAGTGCTATATGTTGTCCAAGTAACTGTCTGATGATTCTCAGTGCATATTCGGCTCCAATTTTATTCATTCTCTTAATACAGGTCCTTGAAACAAGGTGTCAATGAGAAGGGCGAGGTGGCCAATGATGTGGAAATTGAACAGATTGTTTGTGAAGACAAACAAGATGGGATGCCAGCTCTTGCATAACCCCCGACGAACATGTCTGTCATTTGTGCAGCACATAGTATATCCATTCCCCTGTTATGGTTTCAGGAGACATCAAAACTTTGAATCAAGCCAGATATTATGTGTAAGATTGTAGTGTTGTCTTTACTGGAAGGAACAATAGGGGAACATATTCTTATAAGGTTTGTTTTACCAGTAAAAACCATGATGAGGACTACGAAGCAACGCACCTGCATTTTCATAACCTGATGAAAAGATATGGAAACCCAATTATTGTCATAAACTTGATAAAGGTACGTCTATAGTCCGGGCTATTCTTTAAATTTATGCTCCGCGTTTAAAATTATTTTCTAGTATATTTTACTGAATTTATGGATTTATTGTGGCCTTTGATAATAATTTATCTATCACTATTGTTTTGAAAATTCTCTTACATAATTTGCTCAGATTATTGAGAAGAAGCCACGTGAGTCATTGCTCCGCATAGCATATACATGAAATCCGTTGACCATATATATGTGGGTCTAACAACGGATAAGCGTGTCAAGTTCATTCATATGGACATGAAGAACTGCCAAATGTGATATGTGTGGCCTTCCAAAATTTGTTTTTAAGTTTTGGCTTTCTGATAGACTTTATCATCTAAAGATCCATTTAATATTAAGATATTCCATTTTTAGTGGCAGAGAGGTGCTTCCAATTTTAGCCTCTATAGGATCAGTGACACTAGCACAAACAAATATCTTCCATTGCCAATTTAATTTGGCTGCAAAGTCTGAGGATTTTTCATGTTATGTTACAGTTCCAAACCCGTGTATCTCGCACAAAAAAAGCATAAAACCTAATATAGTCTTTACAGAAACTTTAAATTTGTTACTCTGACATCAATCCTTATTCCTTGTATCTATCTTTTGGTATCCATTGCAGCAAAGGAATTAGGTTTTGGCGAGCGAAGGCGCAAGCGGTCTCATTGGAGATTACGTCCCACATCCCGTCACTAGGGCCTACCTGTCTTTGGCGAGGATAAGGAACTAGCCCCCCACGGTCCTCTGAGTTATGGTGATATTATCTCCGGCTCGCTGATCACTTAAGACCTCAGCAACATGTCTCCTGTACAAAATGCCAAATGAAACTTTATGTATTATTCAGTACTCCATGTTCAGGGAAATATATATACTCCAAAAAAGTATTCAAAATGAAAATGCATGTGCAATCAGTTTTTGTGTGTGTGTGTGTGTGTGTGTGTGTGTGTGTGTGTGTGTGTGTGTGTGTGTGTGTGTAAAGAGTCTTCAAAACTAAGGTATATTTACAATTCTGCAGTTTCATACTTCTGTTGCTTTAGCTCTTCACATGTACGTAGAGATATTAAATCTGAAGCATTTTATTTTTCATGATTGTGTCATAGTTATTTTGGTTACAAAGAGGCCAATGGAGTGCAATTAGCCGATTTCAAGAACTCGTTCGAGCCGCCCAACGGGCCGTGAGCAATGCATTCATGGACAACGAAAAATAAAGTATTCTTAATGTGTAACATTCAGTTAAATCTTTCGAATATATCATCTCTAGAAGAAAATAACGTGATATACTGATGAAGTTTTCTTTGCAACTAGCAAGTTCTTGGGTCATTCCCAGCCCGAACAAGGAAAACCAACAATATGGACATCAGGCTCGGCTAAAATATGCACAAGGCGTGCAACTCCTATTGATATCGAAAGGTACTTAGTTTATGATGCCCTTACTTAATGCTCAAGTTTGTATGTTCTTTGGCAACTCAAGCACCGTGCTGGAGTGGCACCACATGGCACAAGGGCAGACTTTTAGAGGATTAGACTACCATGATTTATTTTTGTCGAAGTTCTTGGACATCAGTGACCTTGTATCTTCGGAAAGGTGATATGTGCTACTTTAGTTATTGGTCCACATGAGTTCAACAATTAATTTTATTTACTATTTAAAATTTAGATATTTAAAAAGTCCAACTGTGCCAAAGGGGTCTGAATTTCGTGATATCTCATTAACAAATCCAAATTCGCAGATCCTTTTTTTCAAGCAATTCGGGGAGGGGGGGGGTCCCCACCTACTATATTAGTCGAAAGGAACTAGCGTGAGCTTATTACAGAGCATGTGTGCACGCACACAAACACATACCCTTATGCGCGCGCGCGCACACACATGCACGCACACACAAACAAACACACAGGTCGGAGAAACATCCAAACACCACCACAGAAGGGCCGGTGTGCACCACCACCTTGTTCCTCGCTAGCCAAACCGCACCATCCATTAGCAATCTTCAACCGCAGACTTCATTAGGCCAAGGCATGCAACGCAACCTTAGCTGTATGGTCGCCACTCTAATAGACATTCTCCAACGCCCACTGGGGGAAGGAAGCCCCAAAGGAAGGAGTTCTGTCTAAAGAGAACAAGCGCCCTGGCCTTGCTAACCTGGCTTCAGACCAAGGAAGAAGCCGCATAGGACAGCACCGATCTCACACAAAGACATCCAATCCACAAACAACTAGGATAATACCGGAGCTTGTCAGATGCAGCCCTTTTAGTCGCGCTCTGCTGACTTGCAAATTAGTTTCATAGCCGTGATTGACAATGACTCGCTGCAATAAGCCAGAAGAGGGGCTGACTTTCTCAAGATGCCATCGAATCGGACGCCCTTCGTTGTCCTGTGGGGGAAGGAAGGGCCGCAAAATCCAACGCCCATCCAACACCCTCTGGGGGAAGGAAGCCCCAAAGGAGGGAAGAACGCTGAGAATGAAGCCAAAGTCAACCAAGTGAGGGATGAAAACGTAGCAAGAAATCCAATGGAGAGCTCGCCGAATCCAGGTGACAACAATTGAAGCAGGACAAGGTGCAACGACCCGAAAGAAGGAGAGAGAAGTAAGGACCCTAATCTGACGCCTCCAAGGAGGGACACGACATCAAGGACGCCATCGTCAAGGTTTTCCCCGGGAATCCTACGGATGAGTGAAGCAGAGGCACCACAACATCGTCTCCAAGGAGAATCGTGGCGCCCAAAGGCGTCACCGTCGCCAGCACCTTGCACTCACCCGCCATTGGATCCAGAGAGTGCCCGAGGACGCCCAGATCTGGGCCCCCAAGAGCGGATCCGGCTTCAACTCCGCCACAGGCCGCTGCTGCCACCGTCTAGCTCAGACATGCCAGGGCATCAGACCATCCAGGACTTGATGGCCGAGTCACAGGAATCCCAAATGCCCGAAGCTGCCCACTGCAGCATCCCCGCCCTCCCGGCGTCCCAGCCCACCATGGTGGTGAGCCACGATGGGTGGGGGGGAACGGATACACCAAGAGGATGGACCAATCCAGCCTTGAGAGGATCAGATCCGAGGATGGCGTCGGCTGAGCATGAGGAAGACCAGGCAAGGTTGCTCTCGAGAGGGCAGTGGCGGACGCACGGCACACCAAGGTGCGCATCCCAGGCCGACACCGACTGGGACCATGCCGACAGCGCAGCCCAGATCCAGATCGAGCAGCTCCTTGGCGCAGGATCTGCGAGGCCAGCTCGTCGACTCGGGCGATGACGGAGGACCAGCGCCACCGCTGCCCCAATGCTAGGCGGCACCCCCACGCCACCTGTAGCGCCGGACGCGGGCGATGGCTGAGGCATGCATCCATGCGAAGGGCAGAGGTGAGGAGCCCGTCGCCGCCGTCATCGCGGGTCGCACTGTTGGCCGGCTTGCTGCTCCGGCGACGGCGAGGTCAAGAGGAGGGGAGGGTGGGGTGGTGGCGGCGGCCAGGTAGGGTTCGCCCGTGCCGCCCCTTGGGGAGCGACGCGAGTTCCCCTGATGAATCAGTCTTGTGCACTTCTAAATTCGCAGATCCTCACAAATGAATTCACATTCTAGAGCTGGGTTTGGTCACTCAACTGAATTGCATGAACAACGAGGACAAACACGTCTCTATTGCACAAAGCCCACCCAATCTCCTGTTAAGGTTAGGTAGTAGTGTAAGACTCTAATTGTAGAGTCCTTATCCTAGTATAGTATTAAGTCATGTAACCTATATATATTGCCCCCTAGACTTATCTAGTCAATTTGTGGAATGGGTGGGTGGTGGTCCCATGTTTAATTGAGATGCTTAATTTGATCCTAACATCTTTGTACAAAGACAAATTTCATGACCATGCTACAAAAACTTGAGGATCGAGGAAAAGGCAGTGAGGGAACATGTATTAGTATTAGTACTATATAAATCAGCAGAAGCATAGAGTAGTTAAGCATCAAACGCTTCTAAGCCTGACCACGTGCTTACACAGAAGGGAGTTCAGGGGGGTCTGGTCCCCTTCTCCACAGAAAAAGAGAGGAATACTGGGGGAAGGGAGGAGGCAGAAATATTCTGCAAGTACTTCCTCTGTACAAATCTTGTATGTAAATGTAAATCTCCCAATGTATGTGCAATTAGAAACAAAAAATGTGTTCCCCATTTTTAACTTCTACATGCTGTTATATGTTTGCGGATACTACCATCCATAATCGCACAGCCTCTTTTGTGCGGACGTGCCCATGACGTGTATCTGTGTATGCGCGCAAGAAAATAAATAAAAATAATCCAAGAAAACATTTGTCATGGTGAGTGCTCCATTTTGCATACCCACAAGAAAATAGCTTCCAATAATCCTCAAGTCCTTCAAAAAAAAAAAAGAGAGAGAGAGATCATCCTCAAGTCCTATGTTCAGAATTATTCTTCTTTTTTCAGACATAATTTGTAGCCTACGCGGTGCATGAGAGTGAGTGGATCTGAAAGGCGAGCATTAAGAGCTTCCACAGCAGTTAGAGTCATCTGCTGACTCTTAGCATTCTCTTGTAATAAATAAAGTTAGTATGAGCCTTACAGATGAGGTTATTTTGCTAGCGCTTACGCGCCCGTTGGGGATGCTCTAAACTGGAACCTGATTAGCTTCAGCATCCACATCAGAGACTAGCCGCACGTTTCGTTTTTCTTTTCCCAAGTGCTGATGCCTAATCAAGCTAGTACGTACAACGGCACTGACGCACTGTTCATCGACAGTAGAGCATGCATGTCCCCTTCTTATCCTGCATAGCTCCACTTTCCTTAATTCTGGTTCGACCGTGTGGTGTGGTTACTAAACAACATCAGGGCATTCTTCCTTTACCCCTAATTAACTTTTGCTCTTTCTTTCATCACCTCACGCCCTCGCCAGCTATATATGCGGACGCTCAAGTGGCTCGGTGCCCTCTCGCTGTTGACGACGAGAGGAAGAAAGACGGAGCTAGCTGCTCCGCTCGCTCGCTCGCCGTGTGTCTCACATGCGCGTGTCTCTCTGAGCATGCTATTCTACTCTCTAAGAGCTCGTCGTCAGTGCGCTTGTGCTGTTCGTGATCAAGTCACTGTGGACGGCACCATGGTTGACTGCTGACCTGGAGCTGGAGGGAGGGCGTGTCCCTGATGACTTTGGATTAATCAGCTGGTCAAGGTTCCCTTTGACTCGACGATCATGCATGAGTTCCTTTTTATTTCTTTTCTTTCTTGGACCACAGCGTTTAGCAATTCACGCGCGTTGACAACCTCATGTGCGGTTCAATGCTCGTTAGATTCAAGAGTTGGATGGAGAGGTTGCAGGAGTTCCAGCGCTTGGTGAAAGTACATCGCTGGTTGACTGGTTCCAAATTCGTGTGTGTGTGTGTGTGTCAGTGTTGTGTGTGTGTGTGTGTGTGTGTGGAGGAACGGTTCAAATTCCTGAGCTGAGCATGTGTGTGTAAACGTCAACAGAGCCTTTGTCCAAGTTGTTTTTTTTTTTTTTTTTGAGGCGAGATTTTGTCCAAGATGCAAACAGACCGAAAGGTCCGAAACAAAATGGTCTTATAGCACCAACTGGGCCAACCCGAAGCCCATCAAAAAACCCATCGCTGGATACGGCCTGTTATCGAGTCTGCGCCTCCAACAAACACGGAGTCAAAATGAGCCCACCACGAACTACAGTGATTTTGCTCAAAATAAAAAAACGAACTACAGTGAGGGGCTTCCCTGAAGAAATCTGCCAAACCACACTATCGCATCCAGTGAAATTTTTGAATACATGAAACTGAAATTACAATTCGTACATAATATGTTGCTTGTATCTTGCGGATGTTAGGAAGTCAATTCGATTGCACAACATCCATACACCAACATTGGTAACTTTTCGACTGTTTCTTGTTTGTCTTCGTTGCATTAAATTCAAGTTTGAGAATACAGAAAAATACATGTCTTCTTAATTTCTGTTAATATCCAATTCAGCTCTTGTCTTAGCTGCCCGTTATCTTTGATTGGCAGCTTCTTAATTTCTGTTTAAATTTTGAAGGCATATATGATTTAAGCTGACGAGTCAAGTGTCGTAAACCCCGTGACCTCATCTAAAGCGGCTTGGAAGAAGGATCAATCCTTGACTCCATTCTAGATGAGTGGACGTCAATGGTCTACTCCCTACGTTCACAAATAGATGTCATTCTAGTATTCTCCACTTTTCTCCAATTACATGTCATTCTCGCTTCTCAATGCACCTTTCTCTCTTCTCAATACAATATTCCCTCTTCTCACTACACCTCTATTCTATCTCTCTCCTCCTCGTTTTCAGTGCATCCACCTTTTTGACTTCTCCTTAATTACCGTGTCCAACTCCAAAATGACATCTAAAAATGAACGGAGTGAGTAGCGTTTAGTCAAGGATTTTCACCTGAATTCGTGAAAGAAGTGTAAAATAAACTAAGGCCAGTCTCAATACATCCTTTCATAAGCATTAAATTTCATTCCACATATGCATTTTTGCTGACTTGGCAAGCTAATTACGAGGAGAGAGAAGAGAAACTTTCATTTCTTGTGAGAGTTCTTTCATCCTCATGAAAAGAAGCTGGCTCTCTTTTCTAAAATTAGTTTTGGAAACAATAAATGAAGTGTGCATTGAGAATGGCCTATAAATATACGGCAGCGACAACACGGCAGGTGGTAACAAGTTCGTGTAAATCTGTACGAGAGTGCTGCAATCCCTTTCAATCACCATTTCCACGGCAGCGGTGTAATACACTCTCTTTTTTTTTTTTGGCAAGGGACGACGCAGCAGTGTAATACACTGGCAGTGTTCTATACCATATATAGACCCTGTTTGGAACGTAGGAATGAAAAACACAGGAATAGAAAAAAAATACAGTAATGAGCAAAACACAGGAATGTTGAAAGTGCGAAAAACCGCAGGAATCAAAAACAGAGGAATGGAGAATTCTTGATGTTTGGATTGCAGAATGAAAAACAGAGGAATGGAGGATTCAGATATATAATTTCAGGTTCAGAATAATATAAAAACAAGTGTATTGATAAAAGAAAATTTTCACACGAGTACATGGTTGCCTGCTGACATTGTTCAAAGGTAAGTGAAGAACTAAGTAAATGGCTGCACTTCTATGCAAATGAGTCGCACAGTTATTTACTAGTAACTCATTTTCTCATCTAGATCTGGACTAAAAAACAGAAACACATCATGCATGATGTGGATCTGAGCTACAATGTATACTGCAAGATTCCAATGCATCCAACGTAACAAAGACTCAAAAAAAAATCTGAATGAGAAATCCATGTCTCGAATCCATCTCTTCTTCCTCTCCGGATTGACCACCAAGATCCAACGTTGATGGAAGGGGAAAGGGGAAGCGGAAAAGGGGAAGGGGAATGGGGAGGGGGAGGAGGAGTCGGATTCCTTTGAGCAGAGGCGCTTCTTAACCGCTGGCTCTTCATCTTCGATTGATTCGCGCCAGTTTTTCTCTAGGCTTCATCAGCCATGGCGAGAGGGGCAGAGGAACGGGGGAGAGAGCGAAGCTAGCGTCCCTTGGTTTCGACTGGAGGATTTGTTTCCCGCGAAATACACAGACCACGATTCCTTTCCGGAGGAAAGGAATGGTTCTTTCCTCCATTCCAAACGCAACGGTGCAGTTCCTTTCCAGAAGAATGAATTCCTCCACTAAATCCTGTGAAATCCTTTGTTCCAAACGCCCCCATAGTAAACTCATAGAAAAGAAGTTTACTAGGATACCATATCTATTTAGTTTAAAAACTAGCAACTGAAGGCGTATGTTAAAGTTGTATTTGCTTGACACCTCAAGTTATATGTTGTGATAATTGGCGAACCAAGTTTTCATAGAACCTCCAATAACGGTTTCAATAAAAAGTATCAAGGAATAAATATCAGCAACCCATTTCATCCAATCCGACCCAGCCTGAAAGTTGTGCAATGGCCCACTAGGGCTTAGGTCCATGAAAATAAATAAATAAAAAGAAGTCTAAACATACTACAATTTGAATTGGGGGCATATGCCCCACTCATTGTACACTTACGCTCGTAAAATCAGAAAAAATGAGTACAATCTGCAAGGTAAACCAGCGCAAAGGAAAGAGGATACGGAGCTTATTATTTTTCATTGTTACACTCATGATATTTTTTATGGGCTACGTACACACGCTAGAATTAGATGTTTGTTAAGTTGCAGAAGAATTCCTAAAATGAGGAGGATGACGACGACGATTGGTACATGACCCAGCATGATCTCTGTCGAAAGCCCTTACCGACCGAGGAACTTGGAAAGGTTGTTCATAGTGTTTCACTTTGGAAGAAAGGATTTCAAGGACGTGAAATGCCATGGGGGTTTGGTCAAAGATTAATCACTTGAATTCGTAAGAGAATGGTAAAATAATAAGACAAACTAATATAGTACGGCCGCGACAACACGGCAGGGGGTGCTACTTGATTAAGATCTGTTTAATTAGGCCTGTGGTGTGGTGTCTCATACATGAATTCGTAGCCAGTAAACACTATCCCAAAATTATTTTTATTTTCTAGAAAAGTCAACCAACTTACCTGCAGCCGGTGTGAGAATAACGTCATATTCAACGGTACAACAAGCTGTACGATAATTTTAAAAAATAGGAGTATATCTTTGGGAGCGGGAAAAAAATTGCACGCGCGCTGCGTCGCTGTACTTCTCCCTGCCGTCCTGAAACGGAGCGACACGGCCACGCACCCGAGAGCATGGACCAGACCAGACCAGACCAGTCCCGCACGGCGGCCGCGCTGGATGCGACCGCCCGCAACCCAACCCCCAAGCCAAGCCGCGAGCGGCCAACGTGCCTGTGCTGCTTACCGGGGCCGCAGCACGGAACCTCTTTCTTCTTGTTTTTAAAAAACTCGGCGCCCGCGCAGCCAGCTTCCGAGCCACGGCGACGGGGTCGGCCACTGGCTGCTATGCTTGCTGTTGCCCTGCCCTGTCCCCCGCATATAACGCAACCAACCGCCACCTGCTCACGCCACCGCCCAACGAAACGGAAGCGAAACAGAGCAGCTTCTTGAGCAGGGGAGGTGGTGGTGGCTAGACAGAATCAGATAGACCAGAAGGAGGAGGAGGAGGCATGAAGCTCCGGCCGCTGTCGTTTGCGCGGAGCGCGCCGTCGCCGCTGGGACCAGGGGCGGGCCCGGCGAGCGAGCGGAGGACGGTGCTGGTGGCGCTGCGCCGGGACGCCGCCGGGAGGGAGCTGCTCACCTGGGCGCTCGTCAAGGCCGCCGCCGCCGGCGACCGCGTCGTCGCGCTCCACGTCGCCACCGCCTCGGCAACGGCGGGCGAGGAGGAGGGCCGGGCCGCCGCCGCCGACACGCTCGCCTCCGTGCTCGCCGCGTACAGGGGCTTCTGCGACCGCAACCAGATCGACCTGCAGCTCAAGCTCTGCGAGGGCGTGTCCTCCGTCAAGAGGGCGCTCGTCGCCGAGGCCGCCGCATCCGGCGCCGCGCACCTCGTCCTTGGCGTCACCAACAGCTCCCGCAGGCCGTCCAGGTACCGATCGAACCGCCACATTGCGAGTGGATTCAGACCAAGTGTTCCTCTGCGACTCTGCCTTCTCCAAGTGATAGTACTACAAGTAATTTGATTGGTTTCCATTCGTCCGGTGATCGAGCAGGTCGTCCGCCACCGCCGTCGCGAGGTACTGCGCCAAGAGGGTCCCTGCGAGCTGCGCCGTCACCGCGGTCAGCAACGGAGCCGTCGTGTACCGCAGGGACGCCGCCGCGCAAAAACAACACCACCACCACAAGCACCATCAGCTCAGCCACTCCAGCTCAAGTACGTCGCGTGCGTACTAGTTTCCTCCTACTACCATCTCACTCACCGAAATAGCTGAACTCTGTTCCGACTTCTGCGGCGCAGTGGTGGACACGCCGCGGCGGCTGTACAGGAAGATACTCGAAGCGACGACCACCACCACCACCGCCGGGGACAAGAAGGCTCGGGACGACCTAGCGATCGGCGGCGGCGCCGGGCGGTCGTCGTCCCTGCGCCGGAACATGTCTGTGTCGATGAGCGCGCTGGTCTCGCCGAGGCTGAGGCTGCTCGGGCCGGCTCCGGCGAGGTGTCAGAAGCAGGAGGAGGAGGAGCTGCCGGAGGAGACCGCCGGCTGGCCGCTCCTGCGGAAGAACTTCAAGTCTGCCTTGTCGGACGCGTCGGAGGTTTCGGTGGTTCAGTGGGCGATGAAACTACCGACGCGGTGGTCGTCGGCAGCGATAGCGCCGGTGAGTCCGGAGGAACAGGTTTCGGATGACCGGGAAGTGGTTCCGTCGGGAAAGCCGGCTCCGGTGATCGAGGAGGAGAAGGATGTTCCCGAGGAGCTTGTTGGACTCAGAGAAAAGTACTCGTCCAAGTACGCGATGTTCAGTTACAATGAGCTTGCCAAGATCACTGACAACTTCGCTCCAGGTACTCCTCGTCCCATTCCAAACGTTGACAAAACAAATTCATGGAGATCGAAACACAATCTTTTTGAATACACGTTGATCTGAATGATGACAATGTACAGAGCGAGTGGTCGGGAAAGGCGGCGCGGGCCGGGTGTACAGGGGCCGCACCGAAGACGGCGAGGAGCTGGCAGTGAAGGTCCTGAAGCCCTCAGACAATGTCCTCGACGAGTTCGTCTCCGAGGTCGACATCCTCAGCGCCGTCGACCACGACAACGCCATGTGCCTCGTCGGCCTCTGCCTCGACGGCGGCGCCGACAGGCTCATGCTCGTCTACGACTACATGCTCCGCGGCAGCCTGGAA
The DNA here is from genome assembly GCA_012490785.1 of Eragrostis nindensis. Taxonomy (NCBI): domain Eukaryota; kingdom Viridiplantae; phylum Streptophyta; class Magnoliopsida; order Poales; family Poaceae; genus Eragrostis; species Eragrostis nindensis. The sequence continues at coordinate 81,245 of JAAXCT010002129.1, read as the reverse complement.
GAGGTGCTGCACGGCGAGATGATCAGGCGAGGCGGTACGGGCGCCGCGGCCGCGTTTTTCGGCTGGCCGGAGAGGTTCAAGGTCGCCGTCGGCGTCGCGCGCGCGCTGGCGTACCTCCACGGCGACGGCGGCGGGGACCGACGCCCCGTGATTCACAGGGACATCAAGTCGTCGAACGTCCTCGTCGCGGACGACTTCGAACCGAAGGTGAGGACGGCGACCTCGATCTCCCACATTTTCAGCTGCGAAGATTCTTCAGTCTTGTAACGGTTGATGAGTTGCGCACCGTGGCGTGAATTGAGCACTCTGTTTCTGTGCTCGTCTGACGCAGCTGTGCGACTTCGGCCTCGCGATATGGGCGGCGGACGCGGCGTCGCTGGTCACCGGCCATGACGTCGCCGGAACGTTTGGGTACCTGGCCCCGGAGTACTTCATGCACGGCAAGGTCAGCGACAAGATCGATGTGTACGCGTTCGGCGTCGTCCTCCTGGAGCTCATCTCCGGGAGGAAGCCGGTGAGCGCCGGCGGGCCCAAGGGCCAGGAGAGCCTCGTCATGTGGGCGAGCTCCGTCGTGCACGGAGGAAAGCTCATGGACCTCGTCGACCCGAGCCTGCCACCCGCCGGCGGCGAGGTCGAGAGGATGGCTCTCGCCGCGGCCCTCTGCATCCGGCGAGAACCGCAAAGCCGGCCGACCATGAGCAATGTAATTTAACAAGCTCTCACCTCTGAACAACAGTTTGCCACTTACAATGTTGTTGATGTTCATTAGTTGTGCTGACAAGACACTACACTGAACGTTAGGTGCTGAAGCTGCTCGCCGGCGACGGCGACGCCTTCAGGTGGGCGAAGTCGGAGGTCGGCGTGTCGGGCGACGACCACGACGACTGCGGCGCGGCCACTTCGCCGGACAAGAACGACATCCAGTCGTACATCAACCTGGCGCTGCTCGACGGCGTGGTCGACGACGACGCCGGGTCGGTCAGCAGCGTCGACTTCCTCGGCGCAAACATGTCGCTGGAGGAGTACATGAAGGGGAGATGGAGCCGGTCGTCCAGCTTCGACGACTGAAGGATCTCGCCAAGGGAGACGGGAAATGGCCATTTTTGTGTGCGTAGAGCCATAAATCATTCTTTTGATTCATTGTTCGTTGGGACAGATTCATTCTTTGTTCTTTAGGTTCCACATGAAAATGTGCAAATGCAATGCAAATTTCCGGTCTGACATTCGTCCATTTGTAACGGAACAATGTTTTGCGTTCTCCTACTAATGGTGATTTCAAATTTAAGCCTTGACACAAAAAAAAAACATAATTTTTAATTAATTCATGCAGGAGGCTTCACTCCGTTACCTGGAACGCCTTGCTCATTACTTAAATATAGCTACTCACATTGATCCAGGTGTTTGTTCGATACAGTTACACCATCTCCACGGTTACACCTTATTCTACACCTTATTCAAAAGAAAAACGAAAAACGACACTGTAAGACCTGATGAATTAACGTATGGTGTACTTGTAACCAAAAGAATATGGTAGGTAGTCAACCATTGCAGGGTGAAGCACAATCTGTGTACCATTAATTTCCAGGAAACAAATAATTAAGTCAACGAAAATGTGAGGTTAAAAAGTCTAGTACTATGATTAGCCCAGAGAGTAACATGCGTCTTGCATCACAAGCACATGCAGCATCATGTGGATACTACAATCATACAGGTACTAAACTACTAATTGCGTCATTCTCGCAGAAGAAACAGCAGGTACTGGTTGACAATTTTCCAGCCGTTAAAATTTCAAATTAGTAAGAATGATTGGTTCAGAAACTATTTATTGTGAGCAAACGAAGTATTCCACGCCCATTAAACGTGCAGATGAATGACTCAGGTGCTCTCTGGGCTTCAACATGCTCCTGATTCGATCCATGACAATCGACAAGGCCTCAGAGATCCAGCGAAGTCATGTGAGCATCATAACAATCTCACAATCAGGTGCACTGTTACATTTTCTCATAACTTGCTTTTATTTTCATGAACATGTTAAAAAATGATAGACTCGAATGGAGTACTCGACCAGCCAGGGCTTGGGATATCATTATAAGATTTGGGCAGAATTTGCAGATGGATTTGGGTTGGGTCCAATCGAATACACAGAATACAGCGTAGTCATCATATCCCAAACGAGGTTAGATGTATTCTTCGAGGAATCAAATTCGAATTTTCTAAAAGAAAAAAAGATAAGGGTGTTGGGTTCATATTTTCTGACGGAACTTTTAGAAGGGTGGTTGAGGATTGTCAACACTTGAGTTTGCCGGGAGACTGGACCAACTTATTTGTGTGAAATTTCTGAATGGATAATATAAAGAGGAACTATACTTTTGTCCGCCCCAAACCCTGCACAGCATATATGCGATGCGCACTATCACATCAACACACTTGGGTATTCAAGAACGAAGCAGTTGACACGATCATCTCACTACATGTTTCCTGATACAGAAGCAACAGCACATGCCACACACTCAACATCACTGAGATACAATAGTGTTATAATATTCAAGAACTAAACCAACTTCACATCAGCACACAACTTGTCTCTTGTACAGAACAACACTACCGATCTCAAAGATAGAAACAGTAGTGTTCTGGAGCATGATGTGCTTCTTAACTTGTCTCGGTCTTCTCCAGCGCTGAAAATGAATATTGTGCCATTTACAAATGGTGCGAAATGAAAACTATAGTAACAAATAGCAACATTAAGAATTAACTTACTGTTGTAGTTGAGCAACTTCTCGATGAGGTCAACATGGGTCATGAGCATTCGCCTGCAGCAGTAGCGGACCAAGTTCAAAGCATCCAGAGCATCCCTGGTAACAGATGGCACCATGAAAGGGATGTCAAATTATGATTCTGTGTATACACTTGTGTGCTAATAATCCACAAATTACAAATTTGGTATGAAAGATACAAGCCAAGTACAGTTTTTAAAACAATAATGTCCAGAAATTAAATTGAAGAATCTATCATAGCAAGGCCAAGTAGCCATTGGCGACGGTTGATGATTGAATAGAAACAGACGCCTCAAACACCCAACAAAGTAAAAGAAAAAGGCTAAAAAGCTGTTCTATAGACTATAATAGTAGTTCCTGGGTACTGCACACTCACAAAAAATCTTTACCAACTATGCAAAAGGCTCAGAGTATGATACCCAATATTATGTTCTAGATTTTTGTTGACAGAAAAACATATATGATGTGCTGTCCACATGGCAAAGACTGTTATGTGCAGTTATGTACCGCAATTCAATACTCCAATCTATCATTGCAAAGACTGTCCACATTGAGAAATCTTAACTTGTTTACCGCAATTCAGTATGTACAACAAAATCAAGTCAGGTCTCCTCCAATCTATAATTATGTGAGTTACATTGTTAACAATCTCCTTTTGCATATAGTAGTAGTGACTTATTTGAACATCCAAAGTTCTTGAACTCGAAAGGACAGGTTCTCTAGTGTAAATTTTACCCTGCAATTTGACCCTAGAAGAATACAAACTACAAAGAGAGCAACCCTGAAGTTGTAGGTATGTACCTAGAATATAGCATGTAAGCATACCTAAAGGAACTCCTATTGACAAGTTCTCAAAATTGTAAAAGAAGAACACCTAAAAAGTTTCACTGTCTTAATGCAGTATGAGATGACTGACCGCTGATCAGTAAAGTGTAAACGATAAAGCACATAATCAGTAAGCTGCAGGATACAGCTCTGGATCTGTACATAGCTTACATCCCCATAGACTACAAGCTGAATTATGAGCAAGAACACTATCTGTAGTGCTTAATTGTGTTGCAGATGTCTATCTCAATTAACTAAAAAGACATCTGATCTTGTGTGCCAAATCTCCTCACAAAATCTGATGAAATGTTGTTACGCTGGAACTGACAAACACATCTAAAAAACAGAAAAAGAAAATGTGAAAATTCTTCCTTTTTGTCTTAATTAGAATTTGTTTGCTCCCGTTCTTCTAAGCAAAACCACTACCACTGCACAGTCTAACAGGAACATTCCAGGTACAACAGCCAACAAAACTGCAATTAAGGAACTGGGAGCAAAAGTTAAGAAAATTTACCCTTCTGTGTAGTCGGCCTGGAGGAGGTCGAGGTAGAGGTCCCACTTGTTCCCAATCACCTGCAACAGAGAACAAAGACAAGCATTTTAGCTCACCTCACCATCACAATAATCCAGCCCTCAGAGTCAGAGGCCAAGATTGATAACACAGAAATAGACCTAACAAAAATGAAATCGAAAATAAATTCCGCACAATCAAGACCTAACAGACGAGATGCCAACCGATTCACCAATCGCGTGCACGATTGAGGGCACCTCAGAAGAACAGAGGTAATCGCGTAAAGCTAGCTATGCGCTGGAGCCTCGAGCCGGCGCATACCCTAACTCACGACGTGCATCAGTAGGGCTGCAGAGCTCTAGAGAGGCAGTGAGCCGGCACCCCGCAGCGACAGCTGGGTAGGCCAACCAAACCCTAGAGGAACGGAGCGAGCCGAGCCGCACCCTAACCGACGGCACGGCAACCACACGAGCTGGAGGAGGGAGAGGAGGACGGGTGTGGGAAGAAGGGCTTACCTTGCCGCAGGTGAAGCAACGCACTGGGATGATCATTTTCGCCGCCGCCGCCGGAACCGGGAGACGATGGGGAAGGGTTTCGGCGTGAGTGGAAGGCGAGGGCGAGGAAAGACGCTGGAGAAGGCACGAAACGGAGTTTTGATAATTCTAGCCTCGCACGAATCTTTTTGCACATCAAAGCGGGGACTACGCGGTCTTCAATGCTGGGTCCCACCTGCAGACACAGAGAGCGGTACAACGGGAAACATTGCTCCCGAACATTTTAAAAATGGTTGATTTTTTTTTTTGCAACAATGGAGGCGTCGTGTATTTAATATTGGAACGTATTCTAAATCATGATGGGTTTTTTTCAATTATAGTACAAATTAAATACTTACAATGCACGCACATTCATATTTATGAAAGAATATACGCAAAACCCTACCACTATGAGCATTTTCAAAGACTGAGACGACAAATTCTCGAGATTGACGAAGACATCATTGGCGCCTCACTGTCGATGATCACGTCGCTTACCGCTGAAAGTACCACGTCGTTAAATTCTAAAAAATTCGTTCCCACAACGAGTCAAACCCAAGACCAGAGATGCCACAACGAGACTCTTGGAATCACTAGGCCACAGTCTCTTCCACAGATCATGAATAAATCTTATAGCCTTTACTCTTCCTTTTTGCCTTCTTAGAGCTTGTTTGCATAGTTCCAGCTTTGAGATCTACACAAAAGTTGGAGTTTACAAAATAGGTTAAAGTATTTTACTTTATTAGTTTTAATCTCGAACAATAAGAAAATGACGCAACAAAAACATTTTAATTAATTTATAGCTCCAACTGTAAAATTTCTGGAGCTAGCTATGACCAGCTCAAAGAACTTCACAATTTTTTTAAAACTGAAGCCATGCCAAACACTCTTTACTTGATACTCTTTCCGTCTCAATATTCATGGCATTCTAGCATTCTCAAGTTTTTTTTGAAATACTTGTCATTCTCACTTCTCAGGACATATTTCTCTCTTCCAATACATTTCTATCTCTATCTCTTTGCTCCTTATTTTCTATACACTCATCTTTTTCACTTCTTTTTTGTCTCCGTGTTCACACCTGCAAATCTTAAATATAATGAGACGAAGGGAATATTAGATTTGATTCTCCAGACTGATCAGAGTTTCCAATTAAACCAACGAGGTAGTCATTTCAATTAAGTGCGCTAATGAGGTATTTTTCATCATCGGGTTAATGTAGTTCTGTAGTGAGATATCCACTACAAGGAAACAAATAGCGTTTGTAGCGGCCGTCATCAGGGTAGCGTCCCGAAGGTAGCAGGTTGTAACTTTGCGGTCGCAATTGCGTTTTGCAGCCCGCTATTACGTTGTATCAAGCCGCAATAGTGTTATGTCAGGCCGCAATATCAGTTCACTTCATTGATCTATACTAGCATGTACAAACCATCCATCTATGGCCGCCGCCATGACTATCGCAGATGCTGCTTGCCAGCATTAAGATCCACTAATGATGTCATTGATTCTCTCCTTCAGAGTCTAACAACCTTGAATTGAACATAATGTTTTTGAAAGATGGTTCAGAAACTCAAAATTATGAGGGTAATTTGAATTCCGTATTGGAATTTTGCGTCCGCAATAGCGGCCGATATCCGCAATCCGCTACCTAAACACCAATCCACTACCAACCCGTGGTCCGCTATTTGTTACCTTGTTCCACTTACAGAACCTAAGTGAAAAAAAGGCTAGCCTTATTATTGCAACAAAATGTCAATAAACAATAGCCAAATTATAAATTGCTCAATGTGCCGTAATTTATGTATGATAAATAAAAGGGAGATGACAAAGAAGGGAGATATATGAGCACATAGACACTATTGCTAAATAAGGTCATTAAAACTAACATTTGAAAAAAAGAGGAAGGAAGCCATATAGATCAAAATCAAGAGGTGAAAAGGTATAGTGTTCACAGACAACCATGTTGGCTACTGATAAATAAAAGCAAAAGCTACCATGTTGTTACAAATTTGAAAGAAAATGTGAGAAGTGAGCCGTATCTCCGACTGCAAGTTAATGGTAAAGAAAATAAGTGTTGAATTTCTTTTGAGTTGGGCACTAAAACTCTAAAAGGATCATATGGACAAAGATCGTGAAAGGATAACACCTTCTTTATGCAGTATGACGTGCCCAATAGTTTGCACAATATTATACTGCCGTGGCATGCGAAAATGGATGATCTAGCAAGATGGAGACGATGACGTATCCGTCCCGCGTAGATGCTGACGCGACAAGGCAGGTTGGGTTTTACCTTCTCGTTCAGTCCCATCGCCCACCAAACAAAACGGGCTGCCTCGTGGTCTCCGGGTTCCAGACCACGCGGCGACAGCGCCGCCACGTCACGTGCGCCGCCGCTCGCCGGAGAGAGAGAGTCCCGGTCCCCAGCGTCGCGTACCAGCCGGAGGACGCGATGGCGGCGGCTCCAGCGGCGCACGCCGCCCGCGCTTCGGCTTCTGTAAGTGCTCGCCCCTCCATTTTGCCCCAACGCGGTTCCATTTCCCTTCTCTTCCTTTTGTCTCGTTAAAAAAATACTTCTTTGGTTGACTATAATTTGAGGCGTGTGAATGTTAGTGCGTAGATTGGCGTTTAAGGTTGCTCTACCGCCAGCAGTTGCCTAGTGTTGGGCCTGATTTTGTAAGTAAATGTTGATATGTGCACGGGTAGAGTTCGTTTGGTGATTCAAGTCTCAGCTTTATGATTGGAGATAGCCATTGGATAAAATTGAGCTGCAGTTTCTGCATGTTATAGCTCAGCACAAGCCTTGTAACCTGAATTTTTCACTGGGAGACGAGAGCTGATATGCTTGCTCAGTAGCATAACAGAAACGAGAAAGAGAAATAGCACATGACAAGTATTCCTCACGTTAACTAGGATAGAGCTAGCAGCAATTTGGTGACACGAGACAATTAGTCAAAATTATAGTGCTGCAAATACAACCTGTGTTAATGTTCTGGTGAGGTGAAATGCGTAGGTTGTTCTGAAGTTGAGAAACTGCTTCCAAGGACTTATAACCGTGACTCTGTTTTGTTTGTAAAAGTGATGTTTATCTGTTATATATGTAGAAGGTAGGACATGTCTAATCGGTCCAGAAATAGTTACTGAACAACCGATCAGTGGGGCTATTCCTACTGAAATGAACTTGTTTTTAAATTGAACACGCAGAAGAGCAGCATATCGCTGCATCGAGAAGAAGAGAGTTGTAGTAGTACAACCCACACACCCACACATCATCTTAACTGAAAAACGAACATTATCAGAATTGAATCTCTCATCTTGGTTTTCCCATACAGTATATTTCTCATGCCTTTTTAATTTTTGTCTTAAAATATTGGCGTGTACTGTGACATGAAGAAATTCAGTGCTTTCTTTCTTTATTTATTTTTACTTTGTGATGGAAATAGTGACACAGTACGATGTAGTTTGATCAAACTGTGAGTGGCTGGTTTCTATGGTTGGACTTCTCTTTGTTCAGGATTTGAAATAACCATTTTTTTAGGGAAAATTTTGAAATAACCTTTTTAGCGGATTTGAAATAACATTATGGGACTCCAAAACTAGAACATCCCTATTCTGTCTTAAGAAAAGACACATAATTTCATATATGTGCTTGCTTTGTAGCAGTCACTGAACCACATTATGTATTTTGGTGTGATCTTCTGTGACTAATATGGATTAGTTCAGGATATGAAGGATGTTTCCACACAGTAAAAACTTATTTTGTAGCTGGGGAAGATCAAAATAGTGCCAGGTTATGTACTCTGTAAAATAGTTATTTGCTGTTAGTCATCCCTGTGCCTCCTGTTACAAATTTCAGGAAAAGACACAGTGGTTGAACACCTTAAATGAAAAGTTCAATCATTTTGGGAAAGATTGCTTACCACATCACTTGGTATGCTTGACACTAAGATTATGAGATAGTTTAAAAGAAACATAGTGGGAATATTATCCATTCTTGTGCCACTGTTGTCATCAAAGTTTCTTGGGACATTTCCCAGATTATGGTTACTTTGTTGGCTATGTAACAGTACAATTGAGCTGGCGCTTTATAAGTATTTCTTCTTCTTTTTACTTTCTAGGACTATAGGTTTATTGTAAAACCAACTCATACGTGTAATGGAACTCAGATCATTGCAGGCTTAACTGGAGCTCTGCAAGAAGCATCTAGAGGCAAGTTGGAGAAACTTCTTTCTTCTGGGGTTATTTGATGATCCCTAGGTTTTACTTACGAGTTCAAATTGATTACTTCTCAGGATCATGCCATCAACTGTGCAATTTCCAATCATCAATAAACATAGGACTTCTGTACAGAAGGAAAGATCCTCTCTCTTTGAGATGCTCATTTCACTCCTTGCAAGCAAGACATAACCATTCATCAGCTGTTGCACCTAAGGATTATTGTGAAACTTATATCCAGTTTTTAAGAGACAAACGGATAGTTCCTGGTTCAGATCCTCCAAGCTCTAAGGATGTGGACCTACTGTATCGATTTATCGATAAGAGGTAAGACTCCTTGTTAATTTGTTTGTCGAGTTTTTGAGTGGTATATGAAGGGAAGCAAACTTCATTATCTGCTCTTTTCTTCAGTAAGAAGCTCATGGTGTTAACTGGAGCAGGGATAAGCACCGAATCAGGAATTCCTGATTATAGAAGGTACATGCATTGATGATCTGCCATGAATCATATCCCCAGCCTTTCCATACTTCTTTATATTTTAACCTACAGAATTCTTGTTTTATGGCAGTCCTAATGGTGCATACAGTACTGGTTTTAAACCTCTTACTCATCAGGTGTGCTTGCTATTGCTTGTCAGATGACACCTCTTGTTCACTTAGAACTGTATCTTTAGTTACAGAGCTATTTTTTAAAAGGGTTCCGACAGATCTGAATCCTGTTTCCAGCTCGAATTGGTTATTTCTTCCTTTACAATCGACTATATTTACAGAACAGCATCTCTGCGCTCTTCTCCTGTTTCCAGCAGTAACGGAATCCTGGATCTTGTTGAAGTGATATTTTCGAATTTTGAACAAACAATTCACCTTATAAAACAATTTAGGAAAAAATGCTTCACTTAGAAGGCTGCTGTATCTTTGGCCTCATATTTAAGCTTTTCTGCCCTTCTGTAAGATGTTCTATATTTGGTCGTTCTATTATGATTTTACCATATGAGTTTTGTAACTTTATTTTTTACTAGTTCAACCAGTTTTCATTAGGAATCTTTCTAATTCTCTCATCATTTTCCCTAATAAACTTAAAATAATTTCTTTATTAATTTCCAATACTATTTGAACAAAATAGGAGTTTATTCGTTCTATTCGAGCGCGGAGGCGTATTGGGCTAGGAGCTATGCTGGATGGCGGAGATTCACAAAAGCACGGCCAAATTCAGCCCATTATGCTCTTGCATCTCTAGAAAGAAGTGGTCGTGTTCACTCAATAGTCACTCAAAATGTGGATAGGTAGTGAGCAGGATCCTTATTATTGTTAACTGAGGACAGAAGTGTAACTTCCTTTTCATTTTCACTTTGTTCACATTTAATTTAGGTTGCATCATTGTGCTGGAAGTAAGCAATTGAGCTGCACGGAAGTGTATATGAGGCAATTTGCTTAGATTGTGGTACATCAATTAGCCGACAGTCATTCCAGGAGCAAGTGAAGGACCTGAACCCAAAGGTTGTTGTCCATTTGTTATATGTATCACTCAAACTGTAAAATTATTTTTTTCACAATAGTTCTTGAAATTGCCTACCCCGACTTGCTTTTGTTGCTTGTAATCCTGTGTGCGCATCAGTTTCAGTTAAGTGTCAGTGTCTAGTTCAGTTTAAGAGTTTCAGTCAAGTCTGTTAGCGAGTCAGTCAGTTAGCTTTGATTCAGTCTTTCATTGTTCCTAGTATCTAGCAGTCAACTGCACGGTGCTGAACGTGTGCAGGTTTGTAGCGGCCACTATGGCCTGTTTTAGCGCCCACCGTGGGTTAATGTTAGCATGTAATTAGGAACTATAAATAAGAGAAGGCTAAACAGAAAAGCTGCAGCTTCATCGCAGCACCAAAATCCTCTGTGTTCGTGTGTGTTCTTGTGAGTTGTGAGCTGAGAGAATTTCCAACAGCTTGGGATAAAAAAGGCTTAGTTGTAATAGTTCTTGAAATATATTTATCTCATGTAAGACAGAAACTTAAAAGAAAGTAATTGTCACTGTAGTTATCGTTTTTAATATTTAATATTTTTTGTTTATTTATGTAAAATTGTTTGAATATTTTTTAAAAAAATTGACTAGGGGAGAGAGACATCCACCCCAGCATTGTTTGATAGTAGAAGCTGAGAATCGAACCCTGGTCTGCAGGGTGACAACCACCGATACTAGCCAGCCTCATCCCACCGAGATTCTCAAAAAATAAAAATAAAATTGTTTGAATTATTTCATTATTACTGCACAACTCTTGCATTTGATGTTCACGTTATTGAATCATTCATTTTTTATCAGTACAACAATGCATGTATGTAGCTGATGCAACTTGCTACATACTCAAAATCTTCTTGTGAATTAATGCTTCATATTTTCCTTGTTTGGTCCAATGGCCTCAGTAGCCCAGGGCACTGACCGTTACTGCTGTATCCGCAGTGGGCTCAAGCTATTGACAGTTTAGAAGTGGGGCAACCAGGTTCCGACAAAAGTTTTGGAATGCAGCAGCGACCTGATGGTGATATTGAGATTGATGAGAAGTTCTGGGAGCAGGACTTTGATATTCCTAGTTGTAGTCAATGCGGCGGAGTGCTAAAACCTGACGTGAGATTCTTTGCCTCTATATTTGTATTTCTTCATTGTAGGCGATCAACTATAGTTTGAATTATCAGAGAATGGTATTATGTACATTTTTTTAGTATCTAAAGTTATCTGGTATTAGCAACATTTATTTCTTTATTGTCTTACAATGTTACTGTTACTAACAAATATTCTCTAGTCTGATTTAACTAGAATGCAGAGTGCTATATTGGTATATTATACCATTTCCTGACATTCATTCTGAAGTATAAACTTGGAAGTTATATATGTTAGTGTGTTATTTCTGATTTTTGAAGGTTGTGATGTTTGGTGATAATGTTCCTCAAGAGAGGGCTGAAAGAGCTAAGGAGGCTGCAAGAAATTGTGATGCTCTCTGGTGGTTGGTTCAGCACTAATGACAATGTCTGCTTTTAGGCTGGCAAGGTATCACCAGAAATACTACATGACCAGAGTTAATCATTATACTCCTATTTGTTGGATTAATGATAAATTCAATCCAGGCTTGCACACGAAGCAAATGCTCCAGTAGCCGCGGTTAGCATTGGGGAAACAAGGGCTGATAGTATTTGTCCCTTAAGATCAATGCAAGATGCGGAGAGGTTAGTGCCTCATACTTTGAGTTGAGTTTGAGCCCTTTGTGCCACAGAATGACTTACGGTGATTCTCCTTTCCTTCGTTGCTGCATCTTCTTCAGATACTGCCCAGAATACTTCAGATGGGAAGTCTAGCCGTACCAAACATAAGCTGAGCATATGCTGTCAAAGGTGTCAAGAAATCTTTGGCAACAATCGTTGCAACAAATAAAAGTGTGTAACATGTCGTAGAAAGCGCACTGGGTGCCCTTTGATGGGATGATGCATAGTGTTTGTGGGATGATGCATGCAATCAAAGATAATTTCTTGTAATAACATGTACAAAAGAAGTCCAAAATTGTCAGATTTGGAATGCATGGATGGTATTTATTTCCACTGGCAGGATACAACTATATTAATGAAGTCACTCGCAAAAAAAAACTATATTAATGAAGTATTAATATTATCATAACGCTCCTAAATAGGGCTAAAATTCAACAGTTTTTTTTTCTGGAATGAATTTGCTCGGTGCTATTGGAATGTACTACTGTCGTATAAGGAATAATGCTATGGCTACTTTTGTGGTTGTTGCACTGAATTATGACGTGGACTCTACTCTGTTTGTTTGGTTGGATACTTGGATGGATGAGTTGGACAAGTCTGTACAAGTAGGATGTAAACATCTTTATAAATTTGGTGAGGTTAATCCTTTTTGAAGGAATAGACATACACAACATGATAGCAACCTATAGAGCATAATGCATTAGCATGTCTGATCGTTACCAGACAAAGATAATTATCAAGTCTTCTACAAATACATAATTACTAAGCCTTATGAGACACACTTACGGAGTTATGGGTACAAAGCTAAAAGTAACTAGATGAATTCCCCGCGCGTTGCTGCGGGAATTCAGGATAACTTTGAGATGAACGGTATTGTGTGACTAAAAATTAGATAAACAAATAATGTACAGGAATGATAGATGACATGATGTGACAGACAAACAAATGATTTAAAATTTTCATCTCATCCTACTTTACCGGTCTGAAAAAGAATCTCACTTCTTGCTTGATAGGGGTATTGGGGTAATCCACCTAACAAATATCCTTGTGTTACAAAAGTGATAGCAAACATCCTTGTGTCACAAAAGTGCTACCTTTATCCATGGACTATTATATCTCTTTTTCTTATAAATCTAAAAACATACATAAACCGTTAAGCACCAGTGTATCTATTTGCATTATTCCACAACCATGCAATGAGAGCATAAAACAAATGCCCCCTGCGGTGCATTTATATATAAAAAAATTAAATTCAGCTTACCTAAAGACTGGTCTATTTATTTCAACGCCAATTGAAATGAGAGCAGCAGCACTGCAACCTGAATGTCTTGACGAACAGAGGGCAAGACCGCTACCAGCCAAAGAACTATATGAAACAGAAAAATTGTTTTTGAATAAGTGCTTCAGAATAAGTAGATGATAATGTGAACTAGGGTTCCCGATCTTCCGAAAGGTTCTGATAACTCTCGATTTGGTGGAGACTTGACACACGTCGATCCGGCTTCAGAACAACACATTCTAAACCCCGCAATCGCAGCACCACGTCTCCTCAGGTTATCGACCGGCGGTGCACGGTCGACCTCACCAAGAAAGAAGGCTTATCCTTACCTGCGAATCGAAGAACACAAGCAAGAACACAGTAGATTGCAACCAAAATTGCTGAAAACTGAATTAAGCTCACAAGTTGGGGTCTCACAAACCGATGAACGGCGATGTTCTTGACAGAATAATCTAAACAAAACCCAACCCTAAATTGGGCGGCGGCTACTATAGATATAGACCTTAGGGGCGTGCAAGACCCCCTGGACGCGCCTCTAATGGGCTCCAACACGATACAAAGCCCAAAGGCCAAATTACGGTGGCGCAGCACCGGGACAGATTCTGGACGTCAACTTGTTTCGACGATTCCTGATGACTCCGGACGAATTTTGACATGAGACCCCATTGAAAAGGTTATCAAATTATCTTTCCATGCATATATATAGAACATCCAAAACCGAGACCGTATGCGACCTGGACCACCGTTTTAGTGCAGACTGCTCCTAGACTCCGAAACCGATCCGAAGTCGACTTGAATTGGGCCTCCAACTTGGTTTGGACGCCCTTGCTGTCCCTCCACGCCTCCAAGCTCCTCTCCAATCATCTCTTGGTCCTCTCCATGGTTCCTAATCACAATATAATCATTAGGTAGCAATCTATCCTCAAGTTCACATAAATGAGTGCTTAGGAACGAGCTCACCTCTAGATTCAACTGTCGTGCGCGAGCTCTAGTGATTGGACCTTGTATATCCAGCGAAGGTGTGACATGTGTATCCGAAGGAGCGATGTCCTCATCATCTGAAAAATGATGGGAAATTACAAAAGCCATTCAAAATAAGTGCTCACATTGTTGTCTCTATATTGCACCTTGAACTGTATTTTAACTATAAAAACCGAGCAGACTAAAACTTGAGTTGACGAAATTCTATGACACACTGCAAGGGAAAAGAACCATAAAGCATTAAGTTGAACTTAGAAACTTCTATGACACTGTATCTGTGTGAACTTTCCATGGCACAGCTAGACGAATAAATAACTGACTAACCTGCAAATTGGAGTATGGATTCCTCCAAATAAATGAAGAAAGGCAGTTGGCTCGGTTTGACATGCTGCAAGAAGCCAAGAACCTGTTCAGAAAAAGAAAGAAGTACGAAGAAGTACAGAAAAAACCGCATGAAAGCTAGCCAAAGGAGGAAAATAAGATATCCAGTAGCTTTCGTCTCCATGAAAAGAAGTGATGTTCTTCTCAGAAGAGTAGAGGCGGTGAAGACTGAAGGAGGATGGTGTAAAGTCAGGGAATGATCTGAAGAGTGTTGTTGTTGAAGATGCGCAAGGCTGCATATATCTGGGTGAGGAATGTGAATTGATGGCAGGAGGGGATTGAATGGACGCTTGTGGAGGGCAGTTGCCATTGGACACGTTGTTGAAGAGTGATGGACGGATAGGATGTTGAGTTGATGGTTATCCAATAGAAGAAACAATTGGGATGATGTGGCCTCATGAGAGATCAGCTTTATAGGAGTAAATGACTTTTAGTGGGTTGCATCTATATAAGATATATAGATAGATTAGACACTCCTCACTAATCGAAGGATGTTCGATTTCTAAGATTCTTGTTGTTAAATGTTCTAGATATTCTGTTAGAGATAGAATAGCTGTGCTTACCTTGTGCGGTAAGGTGTCTCTAGACGTGTAGATCAAGTCATGAACTGGCTACACGTATTGTACACAAACTTCTGTATTTGTCTTTCTATATAAACATGGAGACACGACCCATCGAGGTCATTGCGAGCCATATTAGTTTACATGGTATCAGAGCCACGTATCCTATCTCCAATCAAAATCCCGGCGAGTTCTTTCCGCCAATCTACCAAACATGTCGACGACTTCGTCTTCCTCCTCCACCACATCCTCCTCCTCAAGCTCTTCCATGGCCTCCTCTGGTTCTACCCAGTTCGCTCCCATCCAAGTTGGCCATGCCGTCACTGTGCGCCTTGGCCGCGACAACTACATGCTGTGGAAAGCACAGTTTTTGCCGTATCTCCGGAGTACCGGTTTGATCGGCTATGTTGACGGATCGTTCCAGCAGCCGCCTCCCTACATCACTTCCACAACGGATGCCGGCGCTACTCAGATCGTCAACCCGCTGTTCACCACCTGGTACAACCAGGATCAACTGGTGCTCAGCGGAATCCTGGCGTCCCTGACTGAGGATGTCCTCGCTGATGCTGCCGACGCGACGACGGCGCAAGAAGCCTGGGAGAAGCTTGCGCGCATGTTTGCCTCGCGCTCTCGTGCACGGGTTGTTCAGATCCGGCAACAGCTCCTCACAATGAAGAAACGAGACATGACGGCCTCCGAGTACTTTCGCAAGATGAAAAATCTTGCGTCTACTCTTGCTGCAATTGGTATGCCTCGATGATGAGTTTATCTCTTATGTTCTTTCTGGCCTTGGAACTGGATGGTCCTCGTTTGTTACTTCGGTGACCACTCGAGCTGGAGATCTCTCCATCGACGAGTTTTATGCATATCTGATGGCGCAGGAATCCTTTGAAGATCGTGATGCAGCAGATGTTGATACCTTGTCGTCTGCCAACTATGCTGGTCGTGGTAATCAGCAGCGCAAGCCAAACACCAACCGCGGCCCAAACCGTGCTGGTCATCCTAATCGGAACAACAACCGTGGTGGTCCTCCTAACCGCGGAATTACCGCGGTTCTAGCCGTGGTGCCTCTTCTTCCTCTGCATCGGAGCCGTGCCAAATATGCAAGAAGATTGGTCATGAAGCCCCCAAGTGTTGGTATCGCATGGATCCCAACTATCAACCAGCTGCTCCATCCGCTGCTGTGGCGGCCACTCCTTCCTACGACCTCGATCCTGAATGGCTCTCGGACACCGGAGCTACGGATCACATCACAGTGACCTTGATCGCCTCGCTATCAGGGAGAAGTATCATGGCCGTGAGAAGGTTCAAGTCGGCAATGGACAAGGTTTGCACATTAAACATATTGGTCATAGTTTTATTAATACTACTACTAAGCCACTTGCTCTCAATAATGTTCTTCATGTGCCTGATATTACACAAATCTTCTTTCTGTTCATAAATTCACTCGTGATAATAGGGTTTTTATGGAATTTCATCCCTATCATTTTGTTGTCAAGGATCAGGTCACGAAGAAAAATCTCCTGGCCGGTAGATGTCGCGGTGGTCTTTACCCTATCAAGCCGTCCCTGCTAGGTTCACCTACCCTCAAGCAAGCATTAGTAGTCACCAAGGAGCAATGGCATGCACGTCTTGGCCATCCCGCCCTCAAATAGTTCAGTCAATTTTGCGTCTTCATAGTCTACCTTGTCATAGTAGCTCTTCAGTGTCCTCAGTTTGTAATGCGTGTCAGCTTGCTAAAAGTCATCAATTGCCATATTCCAGTTCTTTACATATGTCCACTTCTCCTCTTGAGATGATTTATTCGGATGTTTGGGGTCCCGCTCCTAAATCCTCCAATGGGTATAAATATTATGTTAGCTTTATTGATGACTATAGCAAATTTTCTTGGATATATCTTCTCCATGATCGCACTGAGGTTCAAAAGACTTTTCTTCAATTTCAAGCTCATGTTGAGCGCCTACTAGACAAGAAAATTAAATGTGTTCAATCCGACTGGGGCGGGGAATATCGAAAGCTTCACAACCAATTTTTTCGTTCCTTAGGCATTGCTCATCGAGTTTCATGTCCTCATGCACATCAACAGAATGGATCGGCTGAACGGAAACATAGACACATTGTTGAAACTGGTTTAGCTCTTCTTGCTCAAGCCTCCATGCCTTTCTGCTTTTGGGATGAAGCTTTCTTGACAGCCACTTATCTCATAAATCGCATGCCTACTCGTGTAATAGACAATGCTTCTCCTTTGGAGCGTCTTTTTCATGCACCTCCTGATTATTCTTTGCTGAAAATTTTTGGTTGTGCTTGCTGGCCTTATCTTCGTCCTTATAACCAAAGAAAATTGTCCTTTCGGTCTAAGCAATGTGTATTTTTGGGCTATAGTCCTCACCACAAAGGATATAAATGCCTAGATCGAGATAGTGGCCGTGTTTACATCTCACGAGATGTGATTTTTGATGAGAATATTTTTCCTTTCGCTGTCTCCTCTAGCTCATCATCTTCTAGTCCTCCTGTCGCACATGCTCCTTCACCTTTGATTTTACCCTCTGCAATGGCTGGTAGTGATATTAATTTAACTAATGATCATGTG
Source organism: Eragrostis nindensis (assembly GCA_012490785.1). Lineage (NCBI taxonomy): Eukaryota > Viridiplantae > Streptophyta > Magnoliopsida > Poales > Poaceae > Eragrostis > Eragrostis nindensis. Next base: position 63,363 of record JAAXCT010002129.1, on the reverse strand, counting down.
CAACAGCTTGTGTCTAGTTTACCTGCAGAAAATCCTGGTGACTCGGTGTCTGATCCGCTGCTGTCCGGAGCATCTTCAGATAATGCACTGCCTGAGCAATCTGTTCTGCCTGGTGTTTCTATGCCACCTGATGCTGTGACGCCGCCATCATCTGATCATCCTGTGGTTCCAGTCGCTGCTTCTTCTGACCCGCCAAGTTTTGTAGCTGTGCCAGCGCTTCCGCCAGCTCGCAACACTCGTCTTCAGCATGGAATCTCTCGTCCAAAGCAACGGACAGATGGAACTGTCACGTACAATGCGATAGTCCGAGGTTCAGTGATGGAACCTACGACAGACAGACAGGCAGCTGAGGATCCTTTGTGGCAGCGTGCGATGGATGTTGAGTTTGCAGCTCTTCAACAAAATAAGACATGGCATTTGGTACCTCCTAAACCTGGTATAAATGTTGTTGATTGCAAATGGGTCTATAAGCTTAAGCGCAAATCTGATGGTAGCATTGATCGTTATAAAGCTCGTTTAGTTGCAAAAGGGTTTAAACAAAGGGAGGGACTAGATTATGATGAAACATTTAGTCCGGTTGTTAAACCCACTACTATTTTTTTTGTTAAACCCACTACTATTAGAGTCTTATTATCTCTTGCTGTGAGTAAAGGTTGGAGCCTTCGTCAAGTTGATATACAGAATGCTTTTTTACATGGCATTTTAAATGAAGAAGTTTATATGAAACAACCACAAGGATATGAAGATTCTCAGTTTCCCAAATATGTTTGCAAGCTTGATAAGTCTCTCTATGGTTTAAAGCAAGCACCAAGAGCCTGGTTTGCTAGATTAAGTACTAAGTTGCAACAGCTTGGCTTTGTGGCATCAAAGGCTGATGTTTCTCTTTTATCTTCAATAAGGGAGGCGTTCAGATGTACATGCTTCTGTATGTTGATGACATCATTATTATTAGCTCCTCATCTTCAGCTACTGATAGATTGCTTGGTAAATTGCAAGAAGATTTTGCTGTCAAGGATTTGGGGCATCTTAGTTACTTTTGGTATTGAAGTTAACAAGATTCATGATGGTCTTGTGTTGCCACAACAGAAGTACATATCTGATCTTCTTGCTAGAACAAATATGATGAAGGCTAAGGGGGCTGCTACTCCTATGGTTGCAACAGAAAAACTCTCACGATATGTTGGTAAGAAACTTTCAGAAGAAGATGCTACCAAATATCGTAGTGTGGTAGGTGCTCTACAATATTTGATGCACACTAGACCTGATATTGCATTTAGTGTAAACAAAGTATGTCAGTTCTTGGCTTCACCTACAGAAGAGCATTGGATAGCTGTTAAGAGGATTCTTCGATATTTGAATGACACCTCCACACTTGGGCTGGTAATACGAAAATCCACTTCATTATTCATTAGTGCATTTTCAGATGCAGACTGGGCCGGCTGTGTTGATGATAGGAGAAGTACAGGTGGTTATGCGGTGTTTATGGGGCCAAATCTTGTGTCATGGAGTTCTAAGAAGCAACCGACAGTGTCAAGATCAAGTACGGAGGCAGAGTACAAATCTGTAGCAAATGCTACTGCAGAAGTAATTTGGATACAGGTTTGCTTCGTGAACTTGGCATTTCACAAAGTCGAGCTCCCAGTTTATGGTGTGACAATATCAGTGCAACATATCTTGCTGCCAATTCGGTGTTTCATGCGAGAACTAAACATGTTGAAGTGGACTATCATTTGTGAGAGAAAGGGTGGCTAATAAACTCTTGGAGGTACGGTATGTGTCGTCCAAAGATCAACTTGCTGATATCATGACAAAGCCATTGCTTACACAGCTATTTGTTAGATTTCGTAACAATCTGAACTTATGTTCATCCCGTCCAGATTGAGGGAGGGTGTTAAATGTTCTAGATATTCTGTTAGAGATAGAATAGCTGTGCTTACCTTGTGCGGTAAGGTGTCTCTAGACGTGTAGATCAAGTCATGAACTGGCTACACGTATTGTACACAAACTTCTGTATTTGTCTTTCTATATAAACATGGAGACACGACCCATCGAGGTCATTGCGAGCCATATTAGTTTACACTTGTTACTAATGAACATAGCAAAACGCACATTATCTTGTGGTTGAAAGTAGAATGCTCTAACAACAGCCAAGCAGACATACATTGTTAACCAACCAATGTAATTCGAGAGAATCATGGAGAGTTGTTGCCGTAGGTTGTTGTATGTTGTAACAGATGTAATCTAGATAGAGTTAACTATAGATTCGGCAACAAACTCTCCAATGGTTATCTCTTTCTTGTGAGCCACGGCGACGGCTGTTATCGCCTATATAAAACAGAGATGCGGCCCCAAAAGGGGTTCAACGCTTCCAAGCACCTCTGAATTTCCACATGGTAATCAGAGCCACCACAAACCACCACTAGATCAATCTTCCTCGATGGCAAGTTCTTCTGCTCCCATCGTCAATCCACTGTTGGCCATGTCATCTCCGAGAGGCTGGCCAAGACGAATCATGTGCTGTGGAAAGCGCAGGTTCCCGCAGTTGTGAGGGGCGCACGCTGGCCAAGACGAATCATGTGCTGTGGAAAGCACAATGCGGTCGTCAATACGTGGGGAACATGCGGTCGCTCGCCGACGCCATGGCGGCCGCAGGCAAGCCTATTGATGACAAAGAACTCATCTCCTGCATCATTACGGGCCTCGATGGTGACTACAATCCGGTGGTGACGGCCATCCTCGCAAGAGTGGAGCCACCAACCATCGGCGAGGTCTACGCCCAGCTGCTGTCCTATGAGCAGAGGGTGGCGCTACAATATGGAGCCGACTCACATGCCTCGGCTAACGTGGCAAGCCGTGGGCGTGGGGGTCCTCGAGGCGGCGGCACCTACCGTGGTGCGCACAATGGCGGTCGCGTCGCTCGCGGTCGCGGGCGCACTGGCGGTGCCAATCCTTCACGCCAGAACGCTACAACCGAACAACCGCGGCGGTAGCAGCGGTGGCGGCAACAACGACAACAAGCCACGCTGCCAGATCTGTGGCCGCAGGAAGCATCAAGCTGCAGACTGCTGGTATCGTTTTGATGAGAATTTTGTTCCTGACGAGAAGTATGCAGGTGCAGCCACGTCGTACTACAACGACTCGTACTGGATCACTGATTCCGGTGCGACAGATCACGTCTCGGGCGAGCTGGACAAGCTGACGGTGCAAGATCGCTACAAGGGCAACGATCAAGTCCACACTGCAAATGGGGCTGGTATGAAAATTACTCACATTGGTCCTTCTATTGTGAAAACCCCTAGTCGCGATCTACATCTAAAAGATATTCTTTATGTTCCAAGTGCTAGTAAAAATCTTGCATCTGTTCATCGTCTCACCGTTGATAATTCTGCATCTATTGAGTATTTTCCTAATTCCTTTGTTATCAAGGACCTAACAACGAGGAGACCTCTTCTTAGAGGGAAGTGCCACAATGGAGTGTACCCCTTCCTGATGCGAGTTCAATAAAGCAGGCCTATGGAGCTGTCAAACCGTCCTTTGAAAGATGGCATAGTCGACTAGGGCACCCTGCATCTCCTATTGTGGAGAAAGTCATTAGTAGTTTTTCCCTTCCATGTTCTTCAAGTTCAAATAACAGTCTGTGTGTGATGCGTATCAATAGGCCAAGAGTCATCAGTTGTCATACTCTCGGTCTGATAGTGTTTCTAGTCATCCTTCGGAACTAGTTTATTCAGATGTTTGGGGTGATGCACCATCTTCTGTCAATGGTTTTAAGTATTGTGTTAGTTTCATCGATGACTACACCAAGTTTACATGGACTTATCTTCTCAAATTTAAATCCGAAGTGTTTCAAAGGTTCCATGAATTTCAAGTTCTTGTTGAACGTCGGTTCAATAGAAAAATCATAACCATGCAGACTGATTGGGGGGTGAATATCAAAAACTGAATTCTTTCTTTGCAAAGGTTGGGATCACACATCACGTCTCATGTCCTCACACACATCAACAGAATGGGGCTGCTGAGAGAAAACATCGACACATAGTAGAAGTTGGGCTATCACTTTTTGCACATGCCTCAATGCCTTTGAAATATTGGGCAGATGCTTTTCTTTCAGCTGTTTTTCTTATCAATCGCACCCTAGTCGCATTCTTAATTTTGAGACGCCTCTTGAATGTTTATTACAAGAAAAAACCAGACTATACATCTATGCGCATCTTTGGTTGCGCATGTTGGCCACACCTCAGACCATACAACACACACAAGTTATAATTTCGTTCCAAACAGTGTGCTTTTCTAGGCTATAGCCCTTTTCACAAAGGTTTCAAATGCCTAGATATATCTTCTGGTCGCGTCTACATTCCCGAGACGTCATGTTTGATGAGGATGTTTTTCCATTCGCAAACCTTCATTCCAATGCCGGTCGTCGCCTTCAAGCTGAAATTCTCCTGCTCCCCCCACATCTTCTTAATCCATCATCGGTTCCTAGGGTTGATCAATTAAATGATCATGTGATTAATTCTTCTAACCTGCCCGCTAACAACAATGAAGCACCTGTGGAGGTTTTGCAGGAAGAAGTCACAGCAAATAACGCAGGGGAGGCGCATCCGACCAACGCGGAGCACAATGCCGATTCGACTGCGCGCAGCCCTGACGCGCCAGGCTGATCCACCTTGGGATCGCAGCTGTCGTCCGGCAATCATGAGGACGCGGAGCAGCTGGATTTGGAGGGAGCTGCGGTTCCCCATCCGCCGGGCGCCACGTCGCCTGAAGTGGTGTCGCGACGCGGCTCCGCTCCGACAGCGACGAACGCGCCTGCAGCCTCCACCGATATGCGTCAGCCCGGTGCTGGAGTCCCGCGCCTGGCGCTGGATCTTCTACGACGCCTGGATCATCTGCGACGTCTACGGCAGGGGGGGGGGGGGGGGGGGGACAACGATCAACCCGTACTCGTCTACAAAGCGGCATTCGGAAGGAAAAGGTTTATCATGATGGTACCATTAGATATGATAGTTCTCATGGCAAGTTCAGTTTTCTTACTGTTTCTGGTGAACCACGGTGTCTCAAAGAAGCATTAGAAAATGAAAATTGGAAACTTGCTATGGATGCTGAGTTTAGTGCTCTACAACATAATAAGACTTGGCATCTTGTTCCTCCACAGAAGGGTCGTAATGTCATAGATTGCAAATGGGTATACAAATCAAAAGAAAGCAAGATGGCAGTCTAGATCGATATAAAGCTCGTCTAGTAGCCAAAGGTTTTAAGCAAAGATATAGATTATGAGGATACTTTTAGCCCCGTGGTAAAGGCAGCTACTATTAGAATTATTTTGTCATTGCAGTATCCAGAGGCTGGACTCTTCGACAACTTGATGTACAGAATGCTTTTCTCCATGGAATTCTTGAAGAAGAAGTGTACATGAAGCAGCCTCCAGGGTATGAAGATCAAACTTGTCCAAATTATGTATGTAAGTTGGACAAAGCATTATATGAATTGAAACAAGCACCACGGGCATGGTACTCTAGGTTGAGTAGGAAGTTATGTGCTTTTGGTTTTCAAGGTTCCAAGATAGACACATCTCTATTCTTCTATAACAAGGGAAATATAACTATCTTTATGCTTATCTATGTGGATGACATAATTGTAGTAAGTTCGAAATCAGAGGCAGTTTCGGCACTACTTCAGGATCTTCAAAAGGATTCGCCTTGAAAGATCTAGGTGATTTACATTACTTTCTTGGCATTGAGGTAAATAAATTCTCTAATAGAATTATCTTGAGTCGAGAAAAGTATACTGATCTGTTGAAAAAGGTAAATATGGCAGATTGTAAGCCGGTGAGCTCGCCATTGTCTACTAGTGAAAAACTATCTATTCATGAAGGATCACCTCTTGGACCTAATGATGCAACCCAGTATCGCAGTGTTGTAGGTGCTTTACAGTATCTTACATTGACCAGACCGGATATTACCTTTCCAGTAAACAAGGTTTGTCAATTTCTCCATGCTCCTACTACATTGCATTGGGCTGCAGTCAAAAGGATTTTAAGATATTAAAATCTAGCACTAAGTTGGGACTGAAAATTGGGAGATCACGGTCTCTATTAGTGATTCAGATGCAGACTGGACAGGCTGCATGGATGATAGAAGATCAACAGGAGGCTATGCTATGTTCTTGGGAGGCAATTTAGTCTAATGGAATGCCAAGAAACAGGCCACTGTTTCAAGATCAAGTACTGAGTCAGAATATGAGGCTCTTGCAAATGCAACGGCGAAATTATGTGGATTCAATCTCTGTTAAAGGAAATTCAAGTTGATAGTCCTCCTGTCGCTAAAATTTGGTCTGATAATATGGGTACTAAATATCTAGCATCTAATCTGGTGTTCCATGGCAGAATGAAGCATGTAGAGGTGGATTTCCATTTCGTCAGACAACGGGTCAACAGAAGACTACTGGAGATCGACTTCGTGCCCACTGCAGATCAGGTAGCAGACGGTTTCACCAAAGCTTTGACAGTAAGACAGTCAGAAAATTTTAAGAACAATCTCAACTTAGGGAAGTTGTGATTGGGGGGCTGTTAACCAACCAATGTAATTCGAGAGAATCATGGAGAGTTCTTGCCGTAGGTTGTTATATGTTGTAACAGATGTAATCTAGATAGAGTTAACTATATATTCGGCAACAAACTCTCTAATGGTTATCTCTTTCTTGTGAGCCATGGCGACGGCTGTTGTCGCCTATATTAACAGAGATCGGCCCCGAAAGGGGTTCAACGCTTCCAAACACCTCTGAATTTCTACATACATGTCTGCATCATTCAAGGTGTCAAATAAAAGCTCCTCAGGAGACCCATTCCCCCCTTAATGGCCTTCCTACAGCAATTTCGAGCTTTTCACCAGCAGATTTGAACACATGGATCATCAACACAAAGGATGAGGTTCTGCCACCGGCTTACCTTTGTGGCACTTGGTGGCACGGCTGCCACCAAGAAGAAATCTTGAGGGCAACGGCTGCACTAAGAAGAAATCTTGAGGGCAACTTCGTAGTTCCGTGCATTTTCTCTTCTTGTTAATCTTTATGGTTTGCTGCATTTTTTTTTTTGCAAGATGCCCTCGAATTCTCGTAAATTTCATCAAGTACTAGTAATAAAAGTTCGAAGGTGTTTCAAACGTAGTAGACCAGCAACAGAACGAGAGAAAACAAACAAGGAGATAACGCGCGGGGCCTCCTTGCCCTGCTTCCCGCACTGCTGGCTGCCGCACACTACCCGATTCGAGATCTCCTTCCATTCCCCACCTGTCCAAAACCCCTCGAAAACCTCCGCAAATCCCCAATGGCGACGCCGCCGCTCTCGCCGGAGCCGGAGGAGGAGGAGGAGGAGGCGCGGGAGCTCCTGTACGAGGCGTACAACGAGCTGCAGGCGCTGGCGGCGGAGCTGGGCGGCGGGGCGGCGCCGGCGCCGGCCGTGGTGGTGGTCGGCCACCAGACGGACGGCAAGAGCGCGCTGGTCGAGGCGCTCATGGGGTTCCAGTTCAACCACGTCGGCGGGGGAACCAAGACGCGCCGCCCCGTGGCCCTGCACCTCCGCTTCAATCCGCGGTGCGACGAGCCACAGTGCCGCCTCGTCGCCGGCGCCGACGGAGATGATGACGCCGGGGTCGCCGGCCGCCCCATGCCGCTCGCCGACATCCAGGTGCGTCCTTGTCCGGTGCCGCGTGCATGTGTTTGTGGAAATGCCCATGCCCCGTAGCAATGCGCCCCATGTGTTTGTGTAATTGCGGGTACCCTGTTCCTTCAGGGATCCAATCCGACCCAATCATCTACACTCACTAAATCTCGACTAGCAAGTACGGAGTAGCAACTAGCATGCTAGTCGTTAACATTGTGTTTGAGTGAAGGCAAAAGATTATAATGTTTTGTACTTTAGGGACTATTTAGTTGGTTTGCTGACAAAATGTTGTATCTAAAACAAGTACTGGACATCAACATGGTATATGATTGAACAAACCATTGAATGTTCATATTGCGGGATACATGACTTCCGTAATATACTGTTTCATAGCTACAATGTAATTTGCCACGTTTTTTTAGATTGTCATATTGGAGTGCCGAGAAGACTGAGTCATAGTCGATTTAGTTATTTATTTTCAAAGCTCTTCTGTGGCATGGGGGCTTTATGTTTTGAATTTAACTACTTCCAGGCATATATCGAAGCAGAGAACTTGAGGTTGGAGAATGACCCCTCCCAATTTTCAGAGAAGGAAATCATAATAAAGGTAGAATACAAGCATTGCCCCAATCTCACCATTATCGACACTCCAGGTCTCATCCTTCCAGCTCCTGGCCGTAAAAACCGAGTTTTGCAGGTATTGCGTTTGTTTTTCTTTGTTTTCACTCTCAATCAGTTTGCAGTATTATGTTGGACTTTTAAATGCGTTTGATAATTGATTCCACATTGAAACTGCACAAACTTTGGCAATATTGTCACATGCAGACCCAGGCTTCTGCTGTTGAGAGCCTTGTTCGTGCTAAAATCCAGCATAAAGAGACAATAATACTTTGCCTTGAAGATTGTAGTGATTGGAGTAACGCAACTACACGGAGAGTGGTGATGCAGGTCGGTTCCTTTAAATTATCTTTCCATACGCTGAAGTCCTCTATATGACTACATTATATTGCATGTTTTTTCACTACTTATACTCACTTATTGGGTTGCCATTTTGAGACGATAGCCAAACTTTCTTGAGTCTTCAGCAAAAGTATTTGTTGACTAAGCACAATTCATCCGTAACCTTTAAAGTGCTTCTTCTAAGAAAAATTTTATGTTCCTTTTGATACTGTAGGTTGATCCTGATCTTGCAAGGACTGTTCTGGTCGCCACAAAATTGGACACTAAAATACCACAATTTGCACGGTCCTCTGATGTTGAAGTGTTCCTTCACCCACCAACTTGCGTGTTAGATGTTTCCTTATTGGGAGATTCTCCCTTTTTCACTTCAGTACCTTCTGGTAGAGTTGGTTCTTGCCATGAAGCTGTGTTCAGATCAAATGAAGAGTTTAAGAAGGTGACACTTACCACCCGAATTCTTGAGAGCTTGTTTTGTTGCTAGTAAAGTGTTGAATTATTTACTGTCATAAACATGCGTGAAGACTGATGTTTGTTTTAACTCTGAGCGTTCTCCTTGTGTAAAATCAAAGCAACTGGTTCTATTATTTCGTTCGGTACCTGATTAAACAGTTAGATGTATTTGAGATCAAGCATGACTTGCAACTAAATATGATGAATGTTGTCGCTCCCCTTAGAAGACGGTTATAGCTTACTTCAAAATTGTAGTTTTAAGAGGTTTCTAGGAGTTAGGTTTACATATGAAATGTATGCTATAGTCCTTTCTGCTCTGTGATACACATGTTTTGAATGTCAGACTACTAACAAAAGGGCACACCTAGTCCTAGACTATGCTTTTATATTTATGTCTGCTTCTATGTGGCCAACAGATAGGATTCCTTACTTCCTCTTTTGGATGTCAAGAATATAAGTTGTTGAAACATAAATTCTGATTGTTAAATATGTGCGGCACTATTGGATCAATGATTACTATTCAAATGGATTGTTGTACTTCCTGCTTTGTTTAAAAATACATTGCTCTTTTGGGCATGACACAATCTCTAGTATGCAGAATTAACAACCAATTTTCATCCAAACTCACTTGTATAGAATGAATCAAACTCTTAGACAACAGGTTAATGACTGGCTTCAAAGCCGTCTGTAAGTATTTCTTTTTCTTGTTTTAGTTAGGTCCTGTACAGTGGTTTTCTTGCCTTTGACTTCTTAATATATTTACCACAGTAGGGGCTTCGCCTACTGTACATTCCTCAAATAAAAATCATATTAATGTATTAATGAAAAGTATAAGCATTTTGTATTTTGAAATTGCTTTTTCACTAAAAAGGTTGAGCATGTTACTTTCTGAATAATTTTTATGCATTGATGGTCTAGGTTACAGAAATCTGATCTCTCAGATCCTAAGAATAATATATTTATGAATGCATGGAATAACCTAGAATGAAAGAAAATATGGAATGTGGTACTCTGAACTGCTTTACAGAGGATGATGTCTGTCTTCTGGTAGCCTTTTCTCTTTGTATAAGAGCCTGTAACTCTTCATTGATACATCCTAATGGGGCCTCTAATTTATTAATGCTCTTATATTATCCAAAGGCCATCTCATTGAGAGAGTCAGAAGATATTGCATCTATTGAAGACAAGTTAGGAAGGTCACTTACCAGAGAGGAGAAAGAAAGAATTGGAGTGAGTACCTTAAGACTATTTCTGGAAGAGTTGCTGCGAAAGAGGTAATCTCATATATCACCTGCAGAGAGTAACATTTTATCTATCTCTTTATCTTTATTGTGTGAATAATACAACTTTTATTGAAAGGTACATTGAGAGTGTTCCTTTCATCATTCCGCTTCTTGAGAAGGAACATCGTAATGCAACAAGGAAATTGCGTGAAATAAGTCAAGAAATCAGGTGATTCCTGGAACATGTCCAAATCCGGCTGGATGCTCCTGCAATCTTGTTCCCTTTTATTATAACGTTGAATAATTTGTGATATACTCCCTCCATTTCAAAATATAGACATTTCTGGCATCCATTTTTTTTTGCCAAAATATAGACATTCCTGGATTCCAAATGCATATCTATCTTCTTATTCCCACTTCCCAGGCCTATCTCTATCTCTCTCCTCATTCACTCCTCGTTTTTCTGTGTCCATCACCTTTTCCACCTCTTCTTAGTTACTGTGTCCAAACCCAGAACTTTCTTTTGAAACGGATGGAGTAGCAAAGTATTTGGTGTTTCTGAATCTCAGTTTTGAATGAAAACTGATTTACACTTAACCTAGAAATCTGGCTTTGCAAACTCTTTAGTACTACCTCCCTTCGTTTTTACTTTTCATTAAAGGCATCTAATATGCCTCCGACAATTATATTTCCAAGCATATGATGTTAAAATTTGTTTAAGTATTATCAATTAGAATTTATTTATTTTTCCATTTTTCATGTGACAGATCTTCATACTTTTAGGTGTATTAGTGGTCAACATTTATAAATTGGGATCTTTTATATCCCCAAATTGCACCTATGTGAGAATGGTGGCAGCACATATTTTTTTGCATAAGGAGTATGGTCTATGCTAACAAGCTATATTTTGACAGTGATTTGGACGAAGCGAAACTGAAGGAGAAAGCTCAACTATTCCATGATTCATTTTTGACTAAGGTACTTCTACAACATATTATAAACCTGAATTGCATAAATTAGATGGTGCAAAGTTCTTGCCTGCAGCATTCCTTACCAAAATGCTATAACAAACCTAAACTTTGTTGCCACGTTTTCTTATTTCAGTTATCTTTGCTATTGAAAGGCATGGTGGTGGCACCTCCTGATAAATTTGGTGGGTGCCTTTGTCTTCTTTGATTGATTTTCTTATATACTTGCTACATGCTGCTTTGTTACGAGTTGTTGAAACTGTTGTGTCACAGGAGAAACTCTAATTAATGAGAGGATCAACGGAGGAATATATACTGGAAGTGAGAATTTCCAGCTTCCCAACAAGATGATGCCAGTGAGTTCTATTACCTTTTTTGTACTGAAGAGATGTTGACTAGTCACTACTACTCTGGCTATCTTAGTTTAAGTGCATATTAAGAAGGATCTAAATTTTTCATTGCTACTATCTAATTGTCATTGTGTTTGAGATGGTTTCCTCAATGGCTTCCTGATAGACCTTCTATCTGTTAGCATTAAGCAGTGGCATATTAATATGGATCACTGGAGTACTCCCCATCACCTTTAATCACCCTTTTAATGTTGAGCATTTCGTTTCTATGAAACACAACAGGGTATGAAGTCCTCACTAGTTGTACCTATCTGGTCGTTGACCATATATTTTTTTGTACTTTTCTTATGGTGGTCAGCACATTTAATCATTATTTTAAGATTTTTTTTATCTTTATGAATCGTTTTCAAATCTATTCTCACAGAATGCCGGAATGCGTCTTTATGGTGGCGCACAATACCACCGGGCAATGGCTGAATTTCGTCTGGTAGTTGGAAGTATCAAGTGCCCACCGATCACCAGGGAGGAAATTGTCAATGCTTCTGGTGTTGAAGATATTCATGATGGGACAAATTACTCTAGGTTACTCTCTTTCTCAAATCTCAAGACTATCATAATGAAACAGATCTGAGGATCAGGCAACCCTACGACCATATGACCTGAGTGATCCTGGGACCTAAATCTGGTGAATCGTGTCAAGCATGGTTGAATAGAATCTTGCTTAGGATTGGTTAGGATCATATAATTATTTTTTTAGGGAAAGTTGGGATCATATATTTTTCAGTAGAGGGAAAGTTTTTTTGGGGGGGTCACTTTTTGAGGGAAAGTTGGGATCATACATTGACTATTGCATCAAAAATAAAAAAACATAAGATAAGGATGCGACACTTTGTTACTTGTCTTCTTGTAATTTGTTTTTTTGGTAATATAATCTGTATTTTTGTATTTTCTGAATCTTCTACAAAATCTTTGTCTAATTAGCTGAAACTGAACTGAATAAAACTATGTGATTTGTATACTTGAACGAGATGTGCACAATGATATCCAAATTTACTAAAGAACAAATTACACTCCCACGCCAGTTGCCCGATGTCCCATATTTCTCTACTCACCCTTTAAGATCGATGACGTCTAAAGCAAATAATGTTGAAAGGCAAGGCACTGGAGAGGGTTATTGGTGTTGACACTGTTGAGAGAAAAAGGAAGAACTTGGCACATGTCAGTGGCTCACTGGCCCATGTCAAGAATAGAGAGTGGTAGCAGAGTAGGAATGGAGTATATCTTGAGGAGGCAACCCCAATGTAACCCATAGAGGTTAAGGCAAAGTGGTACCAAGTACCAACACAGGTTTGGGCCAGGGATGGGAGAGGATGCCTTGGTGAGTTGTAGCAATGGTGACCTAGCTGAAGTTGATTGAAGGAGGTGAGGAAGCACGGGTAGATTTGGACCTGGCTCATCTTGTTGCTGGCTAGCAGTAAGCTAAAGCATCTACAGCAGCTAGCAGTAAGCTTAATGCTTTGTTGTCCATCTCAAAAGCTTTTTTCGAAAACGCAGGAGAACTGCGCTTCTTTGTATTAGAGAGGATAGAATGTCCCCACACAACACCGACATCTCATACGGGGACCAAATATGAGATGAGGTTTACATTCTGAGCTCTAAACTTGATGAAAAAACTACCAAGACCAAGCTTGACCCGAACTAGAGACCTCCAGCTAGTCCTAGACTCTCTAGCTTCTTTGCTCCGGCCATACACCAGAGACTATGCTCATCCTTTAGCTCCCTTAAGATGGAGGTAACTGAAGGAGAGTTATGCTCGAACACACATTTATTTCTATGCTTCCAAATGATCCAAGCGACCAGAATGATAAGCGAGTTGATTCCCTTCTTGCATTCCTTCGGGACTCTACGCACAGCCCTTCTCCACCAGTTAGCAAAGCTACGTTCCGCCAACCGAGGCACTAGAGCCGGTACGTTCAGCGAAGAAAACACATTGCACCACACTTGTCTTGCTACCACGCATGTGGTCAAGAGGTGTTGGGCTGTCTCCTCCTCTTGATCATATAATGGACAGTTATCCGGATGTGGGAGATTTCTTTATGCCAATTTATCTGCAGTCCAACAACGGTTGCGTATTGCCAACCACAAGAAGAACTTGCATTTGGGAGGAGCCCAAGACTTCCACAGACGTCGCCAAGGTTCAAAGGTGATGGACCCGTTGAAATATGCCCGGTAAGCAGATTTGGAAGAGTATACTCCCGAGCTATCGAGGTGCCAGATATGATGATCCTCTTGATCAAATAGATTTATCTCCAATAAGCAGTCCCAAAGCCGAAGGAATTCTACTATTCCATACCAAGAAAGGCCACTTCCATTACGGATATCCTGTAGCCAAGTTTCATTGTCCAGTGCCTCTGCTACCGTCCGGGTCTTGCGGACACGTGGAGCAATGGAAGCAAACACTGCCGGTGCTAGATTTTCAATAGAGCACCCATGGATCCAACGATCTGTCCAAAATAATGTGCTATTCCCATTGCCAACTTCTGTAGTGACAGCAATGGCAGAAAGAGCTAGCGCATTCGGATGAGATGGTAAATCCAACTCAGCCCAAGGTCTGTCAGCTCGAATTTTTTTGAACCACTGCCATCTCATCTGAAGGGCCCATGACATCACTTCCAAATTGGGAATACCCAGCCCTCCAAGATCCAAAGGTCTCGCGACCTTTGTCCATGCAACCAGACAACAACCTCCATTAGCTTTCTCCTTACCTTGCCACAAAAATCCCTTGTTGATTTTGTCTATGGACTTGATGAACCACTTAGGCACGTTCATAGCTATCAGAATGTAGATTGGAATTGCTGATAGTACAAAGCGCACCAAGGCAGCCCGACCAGCTTTGTTCATGAGAGACGCCTTCCAGCCTGGGAGTTTATCCGCGATCTTCTCAATCCATGGCATGAGGCCTGCTTTGCGGAGCTTCTTGTTGGATAAAGGCAGTCCTAAATATGTGCATGGGAATTCTGAAATATTACATGGCAGAGAATTATTGATAACATCCGGCGACACCTCCTCACATCTAATTGGGATGATGCTACTTTTCTGCAGATTGGTTTCCAAGCCCGAAGCTTCTCCAAAAAGATGAAGGATGTCTTTTGTGAGCTGCAGCTCCACTTTGACGGGCTTGATGAAGAGTGCGACGTCATCAGCGTACAGAGAGAGCCTTTGTCCAGAAATCCTTGCATGAAGAGGTTGCAGCAATCCCTCTTCGCCAGCCCGAACAAAGAGGCTATTCAGCACATCCATCACTAGGATAAACAACATGGGGGAGAGGGGATCCCCTTGCCTCAAACCTCGCTGGTGCTGAATGACTTCCCCGGGATCACCATTCAAGAGAATGCGTGTCGACGAGGTTGCTAGCAGATTGGACACCAAGTTGCACCAAACCGGCCCAAATCCCAAATGTCGCAGCACATCCAACAAGAATGACCAAGAAACAGAGTCAAACGCCTTCGTAATGTCGAGCTTGAGGAAGAGACTAGGCACCTTTTGCCGATGTAGAGATTTCACCGTCTGTTGAACTAACATGAAATTATCATGAATACATCTCCCCTTAATAAAGGCACTCTGATTAGTTGCAACCATGGAGTTCAAAAGAGGAGCCAGCCGGTTGGCAAGGATCTTGGTGATGAGTTTGGCAAAACTGTGTACCAAGCTTATGGGCCGAAAATCCTTGGCCGCAGCGGCTTCAACCTTCTTTGGGATAAGAGTAATATAGGCTGCATTTAGAAGACCCAGACCTCTTGCATCACTTGCTGCAAAGTGATAATCGCTGCCATAAAGTCTGCTTTGATAATTGACCAACATGCCTTATAAAAGCGCCCCGTGTATCCATCCAGACCGGGCGCTTTATCAGAAGGCAAGGATTTGATAGTGTCCCATACTTCCTCCTCTGTTATTGGACTGTCGAGGGCAGATAAATCCAGCCCCTCACGATGAAAAGCTTCCAAAGCCAGAGATAGAGATCTGTTGGGTGCCGTCCCCAACAGCTGTTCATAGAAGGAAAACAAGATCTTGTGCTTGTCAACTTGGGAAGTAGCCACTGTGTCGCCATCAACTAATTTGGCAATGAAATTTTTTTGCTTTCTATAAGCCGCCTGTTTATGAAAATAAGAAGTATTTGCATCTCCGTCTTTAAGATGTTTGACTCTAGATCTCAGCCGTGCAATGGTTCTCTCCAGCGAGGCCATATGCAAGCAGTGCTTCTTTAGCTCCCTTCTCAACCAATCTTCAGCCGGCTGTAAACTTCTCTCGTCTTGGGCTATCTCCAATCTGTGTAGGACCTCAAGCGCCACCAGAAATTGTGTTTTGACATGCCCGACCTTTTTTGCACTCCAAGATTGCAACTCCCGAGTGAGTCTCTTTAGCTTGATGGAAATGCGTTCTAGGGGACACGTCATATGCACTGGCTGCGCCCATGAGGTTTCCACAGTCTCCCGAAAACCATCAAGCTTGGGCCAGAAGCTTTCGAAATGAAACCGTTTCTTGCCTTGAAAACCATCCTTGAGCCCTAAGATGAGAGGCAGTGATCTGACATCTGCGTAGCATGGCTCTGTAAAACACACTCCGGATGAATGTCCTCCCAATCTGTAGTGCAAAAGACACGATCCAATTTGACAAGAGTCGGCGACGACCTCTCGTTAGACCATGTATAACGGCGACCAATAAGTGGAATCTCCTTCAGCTCCATCTCATTAACAAAGCGCCTAAATCTGCCCATCAGCGCTCTATTAATGTTAGCATTATTTTTATCCTCCGAACTATAGATCATGTTAAAGTCTCCAGCCAACAACCAAGGACCCGCACAAAAACCTCTGACCCCCCGTAGCTCATCGAGAAAGCCAGGTTTTTCCGCATCCACATGTGGGCCATAGATTCCAGTAAACCACCATGGTTGTTCTCCCTCTGCTTGAAATTTGATCGAGACCGAGTGACGGTGGACACGGTAGGTCTGATAAGGACAGTTAGTCGAAGTGTTGAACCTAGGGTTTTGTGGAACACTTTTGGCATGAATACCTTGACTAAACGTGGCTTTTGCATAGATTGGAGTTCTTTCAGCAACTCGAGCAATGAGACCTTGGGAAATGTGTGGTTATAGAATTCATATCATGACTATAATTACTGTTGTAGACGCTATCTTAAAATAAAGGATTTGTGTAGTGTATGTCTCAAAAGTCTCGCAAAATCATGATTATATGTCCCAGTTTTACCAAACATAATGTATCCTACCTCCAACCTGGATGGGATCTGATCAACCTTGGTACTACGCATGCCAGAAATACTATAGTAGTGCATATTTCAATTCATTCTGAAGTTTTTTTTTTCATTGTTAGGACTGCTTGTGTAATAGCTGTGGCAAAAGCACGGGACACATTTGAGCCATTCCTTCATCAGGTTGGTCACCTTGCCTCAAGTATGGCTCAATAATGATCCTCCGTTCAGAGTTTTTCACATCTGTTTCCAGTTTTATGTCATTAAATATGCATTTTTGGGATTATACTTTCAGACACCAGCAAACAGTCTTTTCCATGATATATAAAACATGGAAAAGTGTCAGCATGGTTATGAAAAAAAAAGTATGAGTTTTCCTACTTTACTTAGGATTAGATAAGGGTTTAATAATTGCTCTGCTTAATAATCCTTCCATCCAAGAACACAGGGTGTATTTTATTTGGCTGGATCTTGAAAGTTGGACTTGGACCGTTATTTCCTCATATACTGTAATACATGATGTATAGCTACAAAACTAATATAGGGCAAGCTCATTGAAATACGAATCTATTTGTAGGATTTTAGTACTCTGAACTTCAATTTTCTAGAAAACATGCACACATATATTTTTTGGACGAAGGGAATATGTTCCTTTAACTCTTATGTCTCAGACTCTGACTCATCTTTTACGCAGTTGGGTTTTAGGCTTTTGTACATACTGAAGAGGTTGATCCCAATCTCGGTTCATCTATTGGAGGTACTAATATGTCCTTTAAGTTATTCCAATAATATGTTTATTCCTTTGTCCTTTGTGTGATACTCTGATGGAACTCTAACAGAAAGATGGTGAGTGCTTTAGTAGCCATGAAGTGCTTGTAAAGCGTGTCCAAGCTGCATTTAAGAGATTTGCTGAATCCACTGAACAATCATGCCGTGAAAGGTAATAATTTATTTATTCCAATACCTAATACTTCTTTCTTGTTGTACTCCTGTGTGCACTCGGATCATATACAGTTTATCTGTACATAAGCAATACTTCCATATTGCAGTCTTGCAACTAGCTGGCCAGTGGATATAACAGCTTATCTCTACATAAGTAATGCTTCAAAAAAGCCAGCAATAGAGATATAATTTCATTGAGGTGATTATCTCTATTGCAGGCCTCCTTTGAATTTCTATCGATGAAATTTTACATAACTCTTGTGAATTGTAAAAGTCAGCACTGGATATCTTAGATTTTACCAATTTGCCATATCATATTTGTCTCCATTTGATCTTTTGGTGCTAACTCTTGTGTGTTCCTGAGCATTTGTTTCAACCCAGGATTTTTGTACCGTGTCGTTAAGTGAGAAATATTTCCTTTATGGTGTTTTCTAGTTATTGTTCATATCTGCTAGTACTCAGTCTCTATTGCTAAATCCCTTTTATATTCTGCTGATGTCATGCCATCCTATGGATTAATCCTATTTGGTGACATGAGTTCAAATTCAGTTGCATGTTCAATTTAATACAGATGCATGGAAGATTTGGAGAGTACCACACGTTATGTCACTTGGTCCCTTCATAACAAGGTGCAACTATTTACACACCAGAAATTTAGGCTATGTTCTGTCAGCATGCTTACTGGTTTGCTCTATTGGATGCAGAACCGTGCTGGATTGCGGCACTTCCTCGACTCTTTTGTTGCACCAGAGCAACTATCTGTAAGTACACACGCGGGTTACGCAGCAGCTGGAATACAGGACCAATCATCTGGGTCGAACGACAGTAAGCAGGATAGGCCAAAAGGAGACTCGAAGTCCAATCATTCTTCAGACTCGAATTCATTAGGTACTGTGCAAGAAACCAGGCTGGTTGATCTGTTGGATAGCACGCTCTGGAACAGGAGGCTGGTGGCCTCATCGGAAAGACTTGTTTATGCACTGGTTCACCAGATTTTCCATGGGATCAAAGAGCACTTTCTTGTCACCACTGAACTGAAGGTCCTCTCCCTGCAGCATATCCTGTACTTGCAGATTATGTTGCTGTTTCTTCTTTGTCTGTCTTAATTAATGCTTGTCTCATCATGAAATTGCAGTTCAATTGCTTTCTCCTAATGCCAATTGTCGACAAGTTACCAGCACTTCTAAGGCAAGACCTTGAATCAGCTTTCGAAAATGAACTTGACAACATCTTTGATGTCACTCAGCTGCGCCAGTCACTTGGGCAGCGGAAGCGAGAGCTGGAGATCGAACTGAAGCGGGTACATTTTTATCAAGCAATCTAAAATGAGCAGCATTGCAAGAATTTTTTTGGGAATAATTAATCTTCTTTCTTTGGATTCAGATCAAGCGCTTAAAGGAGAAGTTTGGGGAGATAAATAAGAAGCTCAATTCCCTTCAGGTTAGGCAGTAGCTGACTCCATAATCTAGAGGTAGCTTAGCTAGGAATGGGTTTGTCTAGGACTCCAGGTAGAGTTTTTCTATGCTGTAACAAGTTGTTCTCGTAAGTAAATGTGACTGCTTCATCTGTTCTACCTAATGTACCATATTTTCTTGTAACTGTATAGAATCATTCTGTATTTCCAATAAAATGTTTTGCTTCATCGCAAAGCAAAATGTCTAAGTTTGACGCATTAGTTTGCTGTCGGAGAAAGATATCGAGATTAAAGCAGGGTAATGATGGAGTTCTGTTATCGAAAAGATAAATGATAACAATGGGTTGCTACATCTAGTAACATGTAACAGTGCATGAGCCTGTGAGGAACCACATGCACGTTGCGACCCTTTCAAACCAGAGGCAGCCTAAAAGCACCCGTCAAGTTCCCAAAGCATCGCCTCCCTCCTTGCAACCTCAAACCTTGACCCTAAATTTAGCTCGCTCTCTCTGCTTGCACGGGAACGACGGTGGAATGGTAGGAGCATCGTCCAAGAACACGGCGTCGAGATGAGCGGCAACGGCGACAAGGACGCCTTCTTCCACTGCCTCGACCGTGTGCCCTCCGGCCTGCACCTCGACGCCGACTTCCCCTCCGATGAAGATGACGACGACGACGAGGACGTCCGCGTCTCCTTCGCCTCCGCCATGGGCGACCACCAGAACCAGAGCTTCCGCAGGTACCAGGCCGCCGTGCTGGAGGAGGAAGACGATCAGGAGGCGGAGGCCGAGGACCCGTCCAAGTACGACATGTGGATGTCCGACGACATGTCCATCCAGGAGCGCCGCCGCCGCCTGCACCAGGGGCTCGGCATGGCCAGCAGCCGCGACCTCGCGCTGCGGCGGCACAGCATGAAGAAGCGCCCCGCCGATGTCCCCCGGAGCGTATCGAGGATACAGCGGCCGCCGTCGCCGCCCGTCGCAGCGGCCGAGGCGCCGAGCACCGCTGCCGCTCCGGCGCCGGCGGTGGCGGCAGCGCTGCTGCAGCCGGCGAAGGCCATCACGCGGCGCCGGTCGGATAGCTCTCTCGTCGTGCGAGACGGCGGCGTGTCCGGCTCGGGGAAGCCGCCGCCGCCGTCGCAGCCTCTGCGTCGTTCCCGTTCCTTACCGGCTCGCCACGCCGCCGGCGACAGCGCGCCTATTGACAAGGCTCAAGCAGTGGCCTCACGCGAGCTGGCCGTCGTGCCCCTGCCTGCAGCGTCGGCGGACAAAAGCGGCGACGGCGAAGGCGACGGCAAGAACGGCGACGCCGGGGGCAAGAACCAGGGCAGCAAGGACGCGGCTGCTGTCGTCGCCGCATCCAAGGACGCTTCGGTTAACGCTCAGGCCGGCGTGCCGGGGCTGGACGAGATCGAGAAGTTCATCGGTAACACCCCGATCGTGAAGCACCTCGTCCGGCGCGGCACGAGCCAGCACCAGCACCCGCCGCCGCCGGCCGGGGCGCCGCCCAAGGCCGAGAAGGCCGCCGGCAAGAAGAAGGGCGGCTGGCTCAAGAACATCAAGTCCGTCGCCATCGGCTTCATCCAGGACAAGGACGTCACCGCCGCCAAGTCGGCTGGGGCGGCGGCGTCCACGACGACGGCAGCCTCCGCCGCGCCCAAGTCGGCCACCGCCACCACCTCCGCCGCGGCGCCGGGCGCCTCATCGTCGGAGCGGCTCAAGGTGCACCAGTACGGCAAGTCAAGCAAGGAGCTCACCGGCCTCTACATGTGCCAGGTACTTTTTTTTTTTGAACCTCTCACATCTGAATATAAATGTAGTATCTGTTCATCATGTGCCAGGTACTTGGCAACAAGAGCATGTTCCCGTTTCTGCATTGGGAGTACCTGTTACTGAATAGTGAATACTGAGACGTGAGGCGATGAAACAGGAGATCCAGGCGCACGAGGGGTCCATTTGGAGCATCAAGTTCAGCGCGGACGGCCGGCGGCTGGCGAGCGCCGGCGAGGACCACGTGGTGCGCGTGTGGCAGGTCGTGGAGACCAGCGCGCCGCCGAGCTTCCTGGCGCAGGACGGCTCCGGCGGCCCCGCGCCGCCTGGCGCGGCGGCGGACGGGTCGTCGGCGCCGGCGCTGGCGCAGCTGTCCAAGAAGTCGGTCAAGGGGAAGAGCGGCAGGGACACGCTGCCCGAGCACCTCGTCGTCCCCGACAGGATGTTCGCGCTCGCCGAGCAGCCGGCGTGCGTCCTCGAGGGCCACAAGGACGACGTGCTCGACCTCACCTGGTCCAAGTCCGATCAGGTATTGGCCACATGTTTCACTCTCATTACTACTACTGCAAGCACTGCACATACAGAGGACTCGCGCCAAGGGTGAGGCTTGAGCAGTTCAGTGGTTGTTTTTGTCGCAGTTGCTGTCGTCGTCGATGGACAAGACGGTGCGACTGTGGGACACGGAGAGCAAGGTGTGCCTCAAGACCTTCACGCACAGCGATTACGGTGAGCAAATTAAACAGATCTTCTTCTCGAATTTCACTGTTCTTGCTTACCAATTCAACAAACTCATTCCATGCCATCTTGGCAACATCTATACCCTGTATGTGCAGTGACCTGCATCCATTTCAACCCGGTGGACGACCGGTACTTCATCAGTGGGTCACTGGATGCCAAGGTGCGTTTATGGAGCATCCCCGACCGGCAGGTTGTGGACTGGACTGACCTCAACGAGATGGTCACCGCTGCCTCCTACACCCCAGACGGCCAGGTGCGCGTCACTGACACACTTCACCAACACACACTACGAATCGCTAAGAACATTACATATTTAGCTTATTTCATTTCTGATTCATTTGTCACTGATGATACTTTCGAATGAACTGAAGGGCGCGATCTTCGGCTCTCATCAAGGGAGCTGCCGGTTGTACAAGACGACAGGTACCGTATCACTTGCCATGCTCTTCATGATCAGTAGTTAGTCCAGGGCTGCGGAGAAATGGGCAATTCACAACGTTGATGTTCACTTGTTGTATATAATTCTTTCGCAATTGCAACAGACTGTAAGCTTAGCCAGGAGGCGCAGATCGATATACAGACCAAGAAGCGCAAATCGCAAGCGAAGAAGATAACCGGATTCCAGGTACACGCAGTACATAAATAAGCAGCAACATTTCGATTGATTTTTACTTACATATTTTTACAGAGAAGCATGAATATAGAACCAACTCATGGTTTTCTGATGGTTGCAGTTTGCTCCAGCTGGGAACTCTTCCGAGGTGCTGGTCACCTCTGCTGACTCGCAGATCCGGGTGTTCGACGGCGTCACCATGGTCCAAAAGTTCAGAGGTACAGTAGGCCAAAAAACAGAGGCCAATTCTCAAGTTTAAACATTATCGCTGCCAACGAGAACGTGACCTACAATGTTCATGCCTGCACGGTCAGGTTACAAGAACACGAGCAGCCAGATCGCGGCGGCATACACCTCCGACGGCCGGTACGCCGTGTGCGCGAGCGAGGACTCGCACGTCTACCTGTGGAGGACCACCCGCGTCGCGCCGGCGTCGGGCTCCATGGGCATCGGCATGAAGCCCAAGACGTGGTGCACCGTCCGCTCCTACGAGAACTTCTTCTGCAAGGACGTCTCCGCCGCCGTCCCGTGGCCGCACAAGCCGTCGCCGCCGGGTGCGGGCGACAGCCCGTCGTCGTCGGCGCAGGGCATGTCGTGCAACGAGGAGTCGTGCAGCATGGCGGCCGGGAAGAGCGGCGAGCTGAGCAGCTCCGGGGCGCCGCTGACGCACTCCGGCGAGCTGAACGTCGTGGCGCGGCACGGCGGGGGCAAGGGCGACGCTGGCAACGCGTGGGGGTTGGTGGTTGTGACGGCGAGCTTGGGCGGGGAGATCAGGGTGTACCAGAACTTTGGGATGCCGTTCAGGATCAAGGGACAGGGCAATCTCTTCCACTGATTATGCAGCTCAAGATTTTGGTGGCTTGTGGCAATGGAGCAACGCAAATCAAAGAACGGATGGCCAAATACACCTTTTTTTTTCCCCTGGCCATCTTAGCTACTTATTTTCATACGATTTTGTATACATGTGCAATGCTATTAGGAGCGGTGCTATTGGTGTATGCTGTAGCCAGTTTATTAGTGCCTCACTTGGCATGTAGGCTTGTACCAAAACTAGTGTAAGCGAACGTAAATTATGATGCAAGAACTCAAAATGTTGTATTGAAATGAATACACCATCTTTTGTTTTTGAGACGCATTTTTTCATTACACATAGATTAACAGGATAAAACAGTTCAAGAAAAGAATATTCTAGGACTACAAAACATAGTACAAATGCACACAGCAAACCCTCACGGCCTCACATACACCTACGAGCACTCACCTTATGAACGCACGCACGCACACTCTACCTCTATGAACACCTATGAGAGTTGGCCAAGACATATTAAAATTTAAGAAGTCATCACGTGCGCTTAGCTGTTGATGAGGACAAAAAACTGATACGTTGTTGGTGTTTTAAACATATTTTCATTTTCACAAGGATAAACCGCTATTTATTTTGCCTATGCGACAGAAGGGTTGAAATGATTCCATCGTGAAGCTAAATTTTCATTGGTGTTTCCATTTTTAGGTCCTCTCTTATATATGTTGCCAAATTCCCATGATTTGGTTAAGTTCTTGTGTATGATACGCCTACGACATATAGAAATGGGACAAGAATGTGCAAAAATGCTTTGGAGTTTGGAAGGCTGCAAGCTTGTTGGCTTCTGGCTCTGGCGTGTGCAAATATTTCTTAGCCCAACATGGCAAGTGGCAACAACAAAGAGATGATCCAACAGGGGAAGAATGCGAGAACGAAGAAGAGCATCATGGGATTGCGTGGGATATTTGATTATTTGTGCTTTGCGCTGAATTAGATACAATCCTCTCCACTTTGAAAAAAAACGAACATATGTACACACGATACATTTGTGAAAACATAACAAAAAATTATCTGACACCCCTTGTCAGAATGCTAATTCACTCCACAATCATCAGAAAACCAAGAATTATAGTCGATGTCCGCAAGGAAAAAGTCGCAGTTGGCCTGCGGCGGCATGCCGTCGAGCATGAACTGGGACCCACAGTCCATCCCGAAGTCCACGCCGAACGACAGCTGCGTCAAGCTCGACGAGTCCGAGGAGCCGCCGCGGCGCAACGGCTCGTCGGGCGACTGCTGCTTGCACGCCAGCTGGTCGAACTCGGCCGCCGGCGGCGACGCGTCGTCGTCCGGGCGCGAGGGCGGCGCCGCCGTGCCCGTCCCGGGGCTCTCTTGCGGCGGCGGCGTGGGCACGGGCGCTGGTTCTTGAACTTGGAGGATGGCGGCGTCGGCGTCGTGGTATTTCGTCATCATGCTCTGTTCTTGAAGCTCGGAAGGTTCGGCCTTGCACGTGGCCTGCGGCTCCGGTGACGCATACGTCAGCCGCGCCTTCTTGTCCACGTGCTTCTCCTCCTCGTCGTCGCCTTGCTGGGGAGCAGCAACAACAATCTGTGGCGGCGGCAGGTAGTAAACGTCCGCGTTCTGGCTGTGGTGATAATGACCATGAAAGTCCGGCGCCGCGGCCTGGACGTAGTAGGAATCATGAACGGTCGGCGACCCGTGAATGCCGTATTGATGCTGTTGAGCGAGGATGTCCTGCGGCGGCGCGGCTTGGCCGTGCTGGTGACCGGGATGATAAACGAATGGCGGCAGCGCGTGCTGGCCGTGGTGCTGACCAGGAAAGATCGCCGGCGGCGCGTGTTGGACGTACTGGTGACCAAGAAATTCCGGCGGCGGCGCCGCGTACTGGTGGCCTTGATGTGCAAGAACACCCGGATGCTGCTGCGGCGGCGGCGGCCGAACGCGGACGCGCCGCGCCGGCAGCAGCTTCGCGAGGAGATCGAAGTATTCCTCGTGAACCACGATCCTGGCCGGCTTCGGCTTGCCGTCGGCGTCGACGGCGACGCCTTCCTCCCCCAAGATGGCGCGCTTCTCGTCGTCGGACGCGCGGGGGGACACGTACATCCTGCAGAGCACGGGGACGACCTCGTCGGGGCCGCCCTCGCGCTCGGTGATCTCCTCCATCAGCCACGGCGTCTTGCGGTCGCCGACGTGGAACCCGTACGTGCGCCGCTTCCCGCCGCCCTCGCCCTCGCCGTCGAGTTCCCGGAGGCCCTTGGACTTCTGCTCCACCTTCCAGTGTCCCCCCGTGGCGACGACGCGCTGCCCGCGGCCGCCGACGCGGGCGCACGGCGTGAGGAAGAACCACCGGCACTCGAGCGCGCGCGCGTGGCCCGGCGGATACGCGCCGCACAGCGCGTCGGGGCCGTGCCTGTAGATGTCCACGGGGAAGACGGCGCCGTCCATGTCCGCCCCCTCGTTCCACCCGCTCGCGATCCAGGGCTTGAGGTAGTCGCGCACGCACTCCTCCGGGGTCGGGTTGAAGTAGACGCCCGGCGGCAGCAGCGGCGGCGGCGCCGCCATCTCGCTCTCCTCGCCGGCAGGGAAACTTGTTAGCGCTCGCCGGACTGGAAGATCAGCAAGAGCACTTCGTTGCGATTCTTGCCGTGGATCTGGGTTTGGTTCGATCTCGTGTGGTGATTTGTGATCGAATCGAGAAGAGGGCGTGGACATTTATAGTGGAAGTGGGATCGAATCCTCGGCCGACTCGGTGTTGGAGTTTGTGATCGACTCGGGTTCGGGTCCCACTTGGGCGCCAATCCACGCGATACGGCAGGGGAGCAGAGCTGAGCTCAGCATCGGGGAGGGACGATGGGCGCGGCTGGAAGCCTGGAACGGTGGCGGCGGCCGTGCTTGCATCATTGCGTTTCAGTTCATTCCGTTTTAGTGCCGTGTGAGCTCCATCTTGTTCTCCATAATCCGGCAGGCATTTCACGATGCAACCACTTAATTACAAAGCTTCGTGGAAAAATTCTATCATGATACTATAGTAATTACAAAGCTAACATCACGTATTTCACATTGTAACCACAACATTAATTGTACCCAACATTTACTCTGGATCGTCGTGGAAAGTATGAGGTCCCAACAAATATCATTTCTACCCTTAGACTGACTCCAACAAGAGGACCCAATTTAGAGATGCAAAGAGTCCTTCACCTCAGGTGAACAGTAGTTTGCGTTCCGTTTTCATGTACCTATCTCCAACAGCAGCTGCAAAAACAACAGCCTTTCGTTCTCATCGTCCGTCTTCAGTCCCGCCGCGTCTACCTCGCCCTGCGCCCGTCGCTCGTGCCCCCGCGCGCGCCGCGCCCACGCCAGCCCGCGCCGCGCCGCGCCCGCTGCCGCGGGCCCCGCCTCCACTCGCGGGGCCATCACCGTCTCCAATCGTGATGGTGGAGCTCGCGGCGTCCCCTGCTCCGCCGCTGCTAGCCCCACGCCGGGGAGTGGAGGCGCGCGGCGGCGAGGGCGTGAAGCTCGAAGCGGAGCAGCGAGTGGCCCGGAGCTTGGAGGAGGAGCGCATGGAGAGGGAGAGGGAGCGGGACCGGCGCGCGAGGGAGACGAGGTTGGGGAGAGGGGGAGGCGGCGTCGTGCGGAGGAGGCTCAGGACGCGGTGCACCGCCGGGGCAGGGCTCGGGCCCGGGCCCAGACGCGGAGGAGGAGGACGACGACGACCTCGTCCGGCGCCGCCGCTCGACCTCGAGCGCGGCAGTCGCGAGCGCGGGACTGGGGGCCGCACCCGCCGCCGCATCGACCTCCGCGGCGAGCTCGAGATTACGCCGGGCTGAGCTCGCGCCGCCGCCCGCCGACCCACGAGCCCGCGCCGCCGCCTCCCCACCAGCCCGCGCCTCGCAGCCGCCTCCTCCACGGGGCCACGGGCGTCGCGGCCAAGGTCGACAACCGCGCCACCATCATAGTGTCCTTGCCGCGCCCTCGAGCCGGCCGAGCCTCGCCGCCGCGGCCACGCGCCGCCACGGCCACCGCCCCCGAAGTCCGGCGTCCGCGCGCCCCCGCTGCTCAGGGCGGCGCCGCATGCCGTCGCGTCCCGCGCCATCGCCGTCGACGACCTCATCGGTACCGTGCAGGAGCTGGACGTCGCTGTGGATCTCGAGCACGTGCGGCCGCTGCCCTCCCCCGCCGACCTTCTCTCGCCATGTCCGCGGCGCGCACCTTCACGTCGACCTCCAGGTGCTCCTCCACGGCGCGCACCTTCTCGTCGGTGACTCCTCCAGCCGCCCCCGCCTCCCCCATGCCTAGCACCACACCGGCCTCCTCTACGCCCCGCCACGGTACGTCACTGCGTTGCCTTGCTGGCCGATGCGCTTCGAGGAGAGAGGAGATGTAAAGATACATCTCCTCTACCCTTCAAGGCAAAATGGCTCACCCTTGTGCCTCTTCTGTTGGAGACGTTTCCAGTGTGTACAGTGGTCATGAAAGGGGCACTTTGCATTTGCATAGCAGCTGTTGGAGTCAGTCTTAGATGGTGAACTATGATTGTTGTTCGAAAATCATGAACGCTACTGTACACACGACCTGGCCGTGCGACCAACAAATCAGCAATCAGGAGCGACAACAACAAATCAGGAGCAAGCATCCAATGGTTCGGCGAGCTGCAAACATCAGTCGTGCGGCCGGACGACCCGACCATACGTGAAGCATTTCCGAAAAATCAGTCTCCAACATCATGGCTTGTGGAACGTCCTCAGATCCGAAATGATGGAACCCGCGAACCCTCTCTCAATTGGTTGTCATCAACCTTGAGAGACATTGTTTCATTTGCTTCGCTATGCGCATCTCCAACACCTTTCTCAAAACCCAATTGGGTCGGTCGTTGAGTGCCCCATCATCGTGGAGCTTTGACATCACAACACTGGGAATATGAAAATCAGAATGTCAAAATCATTAACAACATCTCTACTGCACCACTGAGCCGGGGGAGATGATAGTCATTACTTTTGGAGAAGCGAGTTTCCTTTTTGGTCAGATCTTCTTTCCATCATTGTTTTTTTCAGATTTTGTCTTAAGTCCATTCTTTTGGTGAGTTATTTTACTTTTCCAACCCTTTGCAGAGCATTGGATGTGTTGTAACCTGTCTTTGCTACACTATCTTCCAATTATTGAAATGAATGCATTTTTCACAAATAAGATATTTCCATTTTGATACAAAACAAAGATCTAAATATTTTACAGAATTTGCATATATTCTCCAAAATATTATTTTAAACAAAAAAATAGTGAATACATTTACTTCGAGGAGCAACCCAGTGACAAGGAAGGTGGGGCAGGCAGGTTGGCTCAGCGTCACCGACCTTAGAGGAGGACCGATGATTATGGTGGCTTTTGTGCTATCCGATAGAACGAAAGAGATGGGTTTGTAAGGTAGAAGGAAGAAAATATGATCAGATTTAGTCAAGGGCAAATTGTTCTTTTTCAGTGGCTGAAATCAGAAGAAAAAATAGTTAAACATTTCAAAAGGCTTTATTTTCAATAAAATAAAAGAGCATGCTCTTATCTATGTTTGTTTAGCAAAGGACACGAAAGGAGTTCTAAATATTTGAAGTGACACAAAGAGAATCTTAAATAATGAAAGGCTTGTTTGTTTATCCTAAATTGTCAAATCCTCTAATGGAGTCCTAAAATCAAATGGTCTACTCTATTCTTCCTGTGGTGGCCATCAAGACAGCGTGAGTTTTTTGAAGAAGTTAGATGCAAAGAAGTCGTGATCCGATATCAAAGGCGGAGCCTCCACGTCGTCACTTATGTGCACGATGCTGCATTGTTGACCTCGTGGTGTTCATAGATTGTTCCTAAATGCATGTCATTCTAGTGCATGATATTCAAAAGTGAATAACATAAATAAGATCTCTATACATGATATTTTTTTCTCCATGCATTGACACCAATTATTGAATATAAAGAACTCAAAAACATTAAACTTTAAATCCATAACAGCAAAATCAATTAACTTGCTCTCATATCCAGATCATCATATCTTGTGGGAACCTTTAGTACTTATATAGCCTATGTTAGTCATTGCAATGATATTGTTGTATTTGCAATGTCAATCTCATTTTCTTTCTCTAGAAACATCTTTGAAAATACCAAACGTTAGATGAGTTTCTATAATATTTTGCAGTTTGAGAGCATTCTAAGAAGAAATATGCTATCATTTAATATTGCTAACATTCCAAAAGTTATAATTATATTATGAATATTCTAGAGAAGACATAAGGACTGTATGGTAAGATAAGACTTTGGAAAAAAGAAAACACATATTGCACTTTGTTGGTGCATGATGTATGTGCATGGAGGCACTACCCCGGAAAAAAAAATGAAAATAAGTCTTGGCTACATGACAGGTTCCATCTGGTTAATTCATCTCCTGTAGGCACTATTACTCATTACTATACATATGAGAAGATGCATATCATACAAAATGAAACGTGAAACAATTTAAAATTTTATGCATCATGATTTCTTGGACTCTAAGAAACCACAACTTTCAAAATCATTAAAAGTACAAAGGCAATGCAGATCATTTCCATGTTAATGCTAACTATAGTTAAGTTACCTGAAAACATGATTATTACCTGAAAAGAAATAGTTAACAACTCACAAACCAAGATCATTATCTGACAAGCAATAATTAACAGCTCACACATGTGAAATCATAATATTTGGCAAATATATTTGGGTATGCTAAGTCTGCCCCTGAACACTAAACAAAGTCGATGTCAATCCGAGCGCTAGCTCTTTGAGATCATCGATCTAGAGTCCTTTAGGAATTCTTCAAATGGCTTCTATAATTTTATGAATCTTTTCGTGTGCTTCACAAAAATGGCACAAACAAGAAAATGTACTTAGATTTTTTTTTGACATTACACCTTTTATTAATAATCTTCCAATTTTATTTTTTGAATGCTTTCCATTAGAATGGACCATATTGCCCTTGGCTGAATCTCACGTACCTCTACTCTCCATTGTTACGGATCTTTTCTGTATGGGTTAGGGTTTTAGGGTTTATGGTTTAGAATCTTTTCTCACATGCCAACTATGGAGGGATGGCAATTGGTAGAATACTCACGGATTTTGCGCGCCCAAATTCTTATCCAACAAGAGAAAACATTCAAGTTAAGTTTACATCAACAGTTAAACAACAAGTTATAGCTATCACATGCTTATATAAATAACCATTCATAAAGCTTAAGCAACATGTCAATAATGTAAGTCCACAAATCAACCATACATTCAAGCTATGAACATGGCCACATAAAACATTCGAGTTAAGTTTACAAGCCACATACATGTCTGCATCATGCATTATGCTATGTGGGTAGGACGTGTATGGGTTATGGTTGCCCATACTTGAACCCGCCATACCCGATGGATGCAAATCTCTACCAATTTTCATACCCATAGAGTATTTACCCATGAATATCGGGTATCCATTGACGTCCCTAGATGGTGCCTTCTCCTCCAGTGCTAATTATATGAGGTGGACTTGATATGAGAGCTATATCTAAACCATTCATCTAGCACATGTAAATCTCCACCACACATATGTTGGATGAATGATCAGGTCCCCACTAGGTCACCTGCCGCCCAGCTGCCATGCGCAGCAGTCTAAAAGCAAGTACCAGTGTGCCACGAGACATTGTGGTGTCAAGCTGAGAGTGTTGTACATGTAAAAAAAATGATCCGAATACAGTCTGGTACTCTGGTGTCATGCTGCGCGATAGCTTGCTGCCATTGCTCTCTCACTTAATGAAATAGGAGTATATGCTCTTCAGGTTGGGAATTTCAGAAATGAGTCGTCTGCAAAGGGACTCACGGTGCAACTGGCAAAGGTCTTTGGCTGGGGAGCTCCCGCCCAGGGTTCAATTCCTGGGTACTGCACAATTTGTGGAAAAATTAAAAAAAATCCCCTCGTCTGTCCCACAACCAAAGCACAGGTCTAAGGTCCGGCCCGGGTCGTCTCACATGGGCTACGGTGCCGCTGTGTAAGGGTGGGGTAGGGGTTCGGGGGTTTTCTAGATCTGTGTGAGAAGATCTTCTCCTCCCCAATAGAAAGCCCGGAGGCCGTCATACCCTCCGCAGGTCTAGTTTTTTTTAGAAATGAGTTGTCTCTCACTTAATGAAATATACGCTCTTCGAGTTGGGGATTTCAGAAATGATCGAGTTGGATGCCTGAATGATTAACTATAGAGGTTGCCGTCATCCTCGGTAAGACACGACACTGAAAAAACAGTAGCACCTCTGATGTCACAATACCTGAATGATTAATAGAATGACAAATTCAGCAATCATAACGAGAAGACACGTATACTTCAAACAGGGGGGGGGGGGGGGGGGGGGGGGGGGGGGGGGGGGGGGGGCGGGCACGTGAGACTGAACCGAGGAGGGCAATATGATCCTTTCCAGTGGCAAAAATTAGAAAGGAAATTAACACGGTTTAAAAGGTTATGATGTCAAACGAAAATTCCGACGATACATGATCCAATTTGTGTCAGTTTTGTCAAGCTCACAAAAAGCGGCAATCAATAATCTCCTGTTGCGTCGTCAGGGAGGATCCGGTGGCAGAGGGTCGCCGTCGTCCACCGGGAACTGGAGTCCGAACTCACAGATCTTCCCAAAATCTAACCGCTCGTCGTCGGCGAACGGCGGCAGCAGTGATGTCTCCAACAGGTCCGAGAAGCCGACGCTGAACGGCTCGTTTGCAGCCCGGCACACGTCGAACGGGAGCATCTCCTGCCGCAGCGGCGGGGGCGGGGGCGGGGGCGACGGCTCTGTTTCTTGGACGATCTCGTTCTGCAAGGCGTCCATTCCGGTGTCCTGCGACTGCGGCGCGTGGTGCGCTGTCAGGCGTGCCCTCTTGGCTGGACGGATCGCTTCCTCTTCACGTTGTGTTGTACTGCCAGCACCCGACGGCCCCGACCGGTGAGCGTCTGGCCGCGGCGACGGAGGCAGGGGATGGCCGAGTTGATGAGGATCAAGAACGGCCGGCGGCGGCGCGGCATGACCACGCTGGCGACCAAGAACGGCCGGCGGCGTCGCAGTCGGGTGGTTGATCTGAGGAGCGAGAAGGATCGGAGGCGGCGGTTAGCGCGCGGCGGTGACCAAGAACGTCCGGCGGCGGCGCGGCTTGCCCCTTTCCTAGGGCGGTGACAAGCTTCGCGAGCGCGTCGAATCGGTCAGCGGGGACCACGACCCGCTCCGGCTTCTTGTTCATGTTGTCGTCGACGGCGACGCCGGCCTCCCCGAAGATGGCCCGCCTCTCGTCGTTGGTCGAGCGCGGGGAGAAGTAGATCCTGCAGAGCACGGGCACATCGTCGTCCCTCCCGCCGCCATCGCCGCCGCCGGCGGCGGCGGCCGTGAACTCCTCCATGAGCCAGGGCGTCTTCGTCTTGTCCTTCTTGTCCCAAAGAAAGAACCTGAAACACTTCCTGGTGCCCCCGGGAATGTCGTCGTCGACTTCGCCGCCGTCGCCGGCCGCCTCGAGGATCCTGTGCTTCTGCTCCACGCCCCAGTTCCCGCCGGTGGCGACGGTGCGGCCGCCGCGCTTCTTCCAGCGGGAAAGGAAGTACCACTTGGGCTCGAACGCGCGCGTCGTCGCCGGCGCGTGCGTCCGCCGCAGCTCGTCGGGGCCCTGCCTGTAGACGCTCTCCTCGTGGATGTACCGGCCCATCTCCGGCAAGAGCTCGCCGCGCGCCCACGGGATGAGGTAGTCGTTCACGCACTCCTCCGGCGAGGGTTTGAAGTAGACGCCCGGCGGCAGGCGCTCCATGGCCGCCGACGCCATGGCGGGGAGGAAAGGGGGATTGGGGATCGGAAACGAGAGCTGAGCTTCGGTCACGGAATTGGAAAGGGAGATTCTGGAGCCAATTGGAAAGGGAGATCGGATTGCGCGGAGGAAATCTGACCGAATTGGAAACGGGCCGCGTGGGTTTTTATTGCGGAAGTCCCCAGCCCGCGCCAGGAGCGTATTGACTTGGACAAGGACTCGGCCCCGGGACTTGCGGCCCACGCTGCCTGTCGAGCCAGCTGGTTGAGTGTGTTGTATGCATGCAAAAAAAGATTATACAAAGACAGTCTGGTACTCTGGTGTCATGCTGCGCGATTGTTTGCTGCCATTGCTAGTCTCCCTTAATGAAATATGCTCTTCAGGTTGGGAATTTCAGCAAAAGGGTTGGATGCCTGAACTATAGAGGTGGTTGCCATCCTCGGTAAGGCACGACACTGAAAGAACAATAGCACCCTGATGGCAAACCGTGCATACACCACCTCTGATGTCACAATACCTGAATGGTTTATAGAATGACAAAATTCAGCAATCATAACGTGACGACACGTATACGTCAAACAGAGAGGGGCACGTGAACCGAGGGCAATGTGATCCTTTCCTGTGGCAAAATTAGAAAGGAAATTAACATGGTTTAAAAGGAAAAATGGAGGTGTCTCCTTGTCAGGTGACTGAGATTTTACTAATCTCTCAGTCACTTTTTCAGTCATTAGATTTTGATCAACCATCTAAATTTTTCATTCACTTGTGCAAAAACAAGTTCTTTGAAAAAAACGAAATTGTTCCACCTAATAACTAATTGTTCCAGTAGTACGATTTAAATGTTCCATAAGTGCAGTTTCGTTGTTCCAACAATATGTTTTCATTGTTCGGAAAATGTGACGGTGAGATTTACTCACATGAGAACTAGCAAATAATCTCAACAAAATTCCTACTATACATGATCCAATTTGTGTCAGTTTTGACAAGCTCGCAAAAAGCGGCAATCAATAATCTCCTGTTCCGTCGTCAGGGAGGATGCGGGAATCTCCTGGAGAAGTTGTGTGTCGCAAAATTCCACATCCACCAAAGGCATCGGTGGCAGAGGGTCGCCGTCGTCCACCTGGTACTGGAGGCTGAACTCACAGATCTTCGCAAAATCAAACACGTTGTCGTCGGCGAACGGCGGCAGCAGTGATGTCTCCAATAGGTCCAAGAAGCCGCCGCTGAACGGCTCGTTGGCTGCCTGGCACACGTCGAACGGGAGCATCTCCTGCGGCAGCGGCGGCGGCGCCGTTTCTTGGAGGGTCTCGCTCTGCAAGGAGTCTATGCTGGTGTCCTGCGACTGCAGCCACGGTAGTGTCAGGCGTGCCCTCTTGGCTGGACGGATCGCCTCTTCCTCTTGCTGTTGCGGTGAACTGTCAACACTCGACGGCGGCGACTGGCGAGCGTCTGGCCGCGGCGACGGAGGAAGGGGATGGCCGTGTTGATGAGGACCAATAAAGGCCGGCGGCCGCGCGGCCTGGCCACGCTGGCGACCAAGAAGGACCGGCGGCAGCGTCGCGGCCAGGTGGTTGACCTGAGGAGGAGCAAGAAATGTCGGCGGCGGGCGGTGAGCAAGAACGTCCGGCGGCGGCGCGGCCTGCCCCTTCCGGCGGCGCTGGCACGACGGCAAGACGCAGTGAGAAGCTTCGCGAGCGCGTCGAATAGGTCCGCTGGGACCACGACCAGTTCCGGCTTCTTCTTGTTGTCGGCGTCGACGGCGACGCCGCCCTCCCCGATGATGGCCCGCTTCTCGTCGTCGGTCGCGCGCGGGGAGACGTGGATCCTGCAGAGCACGGGCACATCAGCTTCCTGCCAGCCGCCGCCGCCGCCGCCGACCGTGAACTGCTCCATGAGCCAGCACGTCTTCTTCTTGTTCTTCCTCTCCCCAAGAAAGAACGCGAAGCACTTCCTGGTGCCCCGGGTCAGGTCGTCGTCGCCTTCGCCGCCGGCGGCCGCCTCGAGGATCCTATGCCTCTGCTCCGCGCTCCAGGTCCCGCCGGTGGCGACGGCGCGGCCGCCGCGCTTCTTCTTCCAGCTGGAAAGGAAGTACCACTTGGGCTCGAACGCGCGCGTCGTTGCCGGCGCGTGCGTCCGCCGCAGCGCGTCGGGGCCCTGCCTGTAGACGCTCGCCTCGTGGATGTACTGGCCCATCTCCGGCAACCGCTCGCCACGCGCCCACGGGACGAGGTAGTCGTTCACGCACTCCTCCGGCGAGGGGTTGAAGTAGACGCCCGGAGGGAGGCGCTCCATGGCCGCCTCCGCCACCATCGCGGTCACCGGCGGGGAGGAAAGGGGAATCGGAAACGAGAACTGCGCTTGGTTGTGGAGGTCGTTTACGAAATTTTTTTTTTTTTTTTTTTTTTTTTTTGATCAAACGTACCTGTATATTAGTTAAGGAAGACAGTACACAGACACGTACAGATACATCCAGAAGGATACAGAGGACCACTGTCCCACCCACTTTGCACAAAGGACCCTACAGAAACAAGAAATTGCAACCAAGTCCTTGAAACTTGTGCTTGCCATCGGATTCACCGGACACCACCGCCGCCGGACTGCACCGCCGACAAGGAGCCCGGTCACCGCCCAGATCTGGGAGAACCCCATCGCACCAAGGCTTTTCAGAGGACCGAAGTAGACACCCGCCCCGGAGGACGGGTTGAAGGCATCGCCGGTCGCCCATCGGCCGGGGCCACGCCCCGGGCTCTCCAGATCTTGAATCGACGCTCGCCGTCGACAACCGCAGCCGCCGAGGGAAGCCCGAGCACGATTCAACCAACCTCCTTCCTCTTCACCCACAGCCGCCTCTGAACCTTGAACAAAACTGCCAACAGCCACCTCACCTCGACAAGATGACGCGATGCCGGCAGTCGACTCCTGTACAGGGACTGCGCGCGAGCCCCTCCTCCACAAGCTCGTCGTCGCCGCCGGAGTAGAGCGGCAACGAGGCGAGGACAAGCCAGGGAGGACCTACTCCATAGCCGCATCGCCGCCTTCGCCTCAACGACACGACCTGGAGACCAAACCCTAGAGCTAAACCTAGGACCTACTCCGCCAGCCGGCAGATCCACGGTCTTCCCCTCCTCCCGACGGCCCGAGGGCCATCGGAGGCGAGGAAGACCGACGGATCCGCCGGCGGCGACCCGGAGCCACCCTTTCGCCTCTCTCAAACTGTAGATGGGAGACGCTTCGAGAGAGAGGGAGAAAAGGCTTCAGGTCGTTTACGAAATTGGTAAGGGAGGATTCGATTGCGCGGAGGGAATCTGACCGGATTGGAGTCGGGCCGCCTGGGTTTTTATTGCTTGGACAAGGACTCGGCCCCGCTACTTGCGGCCCACGCTCCATGTTGCCGCCGCCCGCCGGCCCCGAGAAAACGGCAAGACGTCTACCACGTCAATGCATGCGTCTGTTGATATAACAAACTTTTTTGCAATTTTAACATACAAAAGCAGCACTTAAACAAGAAGTTAGACTTAGCAATTTTCCAGTTTTATGACCCAGTCGCACCCACCTAATTTACATGCGGTGTAGGCGTGTAGCTTACACACATTAATTTACGAGTTCACATTTCACTGCTAGCAACTATGCACCAATTCCATAATGAACATATATTAAGTTCACATTGATATGCAGTAACATCAGAGATATCAAGCTCTTTAATACTCCTATACTGCAAATATCAACAGCACCCTGCCACCCTATCACAACATATAAAATGCTTGGCAAGTTAATTAGCTTTTTTTATTTGAGGGAATATTAGCTTTGCTTCAATAGCTAAACGGTAAGTTAATAAACGATCAAAATTCAGGAGGGAAAGCCTCGAGACAATATATCACGCTTAAGGTGAACAAACATTGTAAAGTTAAGAATCATCATTGCACTTGGAATCTCTAATTCTCTTCGGTTCAACCAGCATGAAAAAAAGATGCACAACTTGCCAGAGATAGAAATCACAAGAACTGCATATATCAGATGAAGCCTCTCTTACAAAAGCAAGTCTACGCAACAGTAGGTTTTTGCAAGATTAATAGTTCTCCTAATTAATCTGACAACTTATTAGAGCCACAATTGCTAGTACAGCCCTTTGAAATCTTTAAGGACCAAGGACCACATGAACACAATAAAAACAGTGGCTCAACTTGCACGCAGACACTTGTCACTTAATTAGAATCTCTAAATTATCTTTAGTCCAACCAGCATAAAAAAAAATCCTGCGATGAGTAAAAGAAGAGGCACAGCTTGCTGGAGAAATCACAACTGCAGATATCAGGTGAAGCTTCTCATAAAATAGCAAGTCTAAGCAACAGTAGAATTTTGCTGATTAATAGTTCTACTAACTAATTTGCGAGCTTATTACAGTCATTAAAGCTAGTACAGCCCTTTGAAATCTTAAAGGAGCACGTGGAAACAATCAAAAACAGTGGCTTAGTTTGCATGCAGACATTTGTCACCTCAAAGACAGCCGTAATGATGAACCTCAGTCGCATCCATATTTAGTGTAGAGTTCAGCACGAGCAGTGAAATGGTCAAATGGATCACGTGAAAAGTCAGCAGCAATGCGGAAATCCCAACTAGGAGAGCCACTATCAGCAACTGGACTGTTCAAGACAATCAGCTTATAGTCTTTACTGGCCCATTTACACTCTTCAGCATCACATTGGCATCAATCCCCGAGGAGAAATATTCAGAGGCCAATATAATCACCATCTTCTCCAGTGCCTGCGCTTTCTCAGCAATGAACTTGAGAAACAATAGCTCACTTTTCATCCCCCTAAACTCTTGGAAAACCAACTTCTTCAGATGGCTTTGAACACAAGCAATATGGCCAGCCTCTTTCCAGAACTTCAGATTGGGTTTACCATTAGATTTTTCTCTATTGCTCGACTGCAAATTAGATCAAAGTATAGTTCAGCCGACCAGACTATGGTGATGACTGAAGCCATGAGTGAGTCAAACAGAAACTTACCCGATCATGCTAGTAACCTAAGGGTGATGGCAATGATGCGAAATGCTAATTGTTCATATTTTTATAAAAAGAAGAGTTCAGAAATCTTACATAGACATAGAGAGTCTCAACATTGGGAAAGCATTTGAGGAAGCAAGGCACCATCTGGACTTCATTACGAAGTTCAAATTCCACCTCCAAAGCCAAGATTCGGACACTTGGGACGATGGTGGTTTCATTCACCCTGGTACGTGCCTGCAACGCATCGATACATATCACGCATTTGCACAAACTGTTGGCACAAAATGCACAAAGGGACGATAGAAATGGAAATTTATATTGGCAGCTTTAAAGGTCTGCACCTGAATGATGTTGTTGGTGACCCCAGTTCAGCACGATCTGGTTGCCAATATCCCAGCATGTGCAGGTTGGGTGCGTTGCCAATCCTGACCCTCGAAAAGTTTTTGCGGCACACATTCCTCAGCATGAAGAGCCTTTCCAGGCGAGGAGCGTCGACCACATCGATTTCAGCCACGCCACACATGCATAGCTGCACGAACCGCAGGCTGCGGCTGACAAGGCGGAGGCGCAGCGCTGATTGACTTGCGATGATGGTGAGGAACTCCAGGGCAGGGCTTCGGTCGAGCATGAAGGCGAGGTCTTCGTCCTGCATCATGACGCTGAGGACGAGCTCCTGGAGGTGTGGGAAGCCGGCGGTGCGCGGAAGCGCAGTGGTGTCCGGGAACTTCCACATGCCGAGGTGCAGGCGGGTGAGGGCTGTGCAGCTGAACAGCGCGGCGGGCAGAGGGAGGTCGAACGGCCACGGGCGGTTGATGAAAACGAGCTCTTGGACGCCCTTGGCGGCGAGGAGCCGCAGCCAGCGCGCGATCTCGGCTTCGTGCGAGGCAATGAGGCTCCAGGTGACTGAGGTGAGGTAGAAGCAGCCGAAGGGGCCCGGGTGCGCGGCCAGGGCGCTGGACACGTCGATGACGACGGCGCGCGACACGAACTCATCGCGCGTCATTCGCCTGTGCAGCCTGGGGGCGGGGTCCGGGAAGACGTCGGAGTCGAGGAGGACGAGGGGCACGGTGCACCAGATGCCGCGCCAGCGCGTGGCGAGCGCGCCCGTGCGCACGGCGGACTTGGCGGGGAGGCGGGAGACGACGTCCTTGAGGATCTGTCGGGGAGCGCGCTGATCCGGTCGACGCCGTCGGCCGGGGCACGCGCGGCGGCGGCGGAAGCGAGGGCGCGGCCGGGGACACGGGCGAGTCGGGCATGGCGTTGAACAGGTACCTGATCATCATGTTCGCCGCGATCCCCATGGCGTCCGCGCCGTGGAGCTCCGTCGCCTCCTGGAGCGGCGACTGCTGGTCCATGTTCGGCGTGTGGGGATCCCCGCGCGCCGAGCAGCTAGATTCGAGGTGAAGCTAAGTTGTCGAAGGTTGCGGCTTGTCGTTTGCAGAAACCCGAGAGCTGCTAGGGTTTTTGGTCGGGACTGCCAATATGCAGGGCGTCCTACGGTTTACATTTGATAGAACGGCCCAATAGTCTATTAAATCTAGGCAGCGCAGCCCAAGTCAGAGTGTCAACATTTCGAAATAGAAGAATCAACATTTTGTAGTTCTATTTCAATATTTTTAAAATGAAATCAATATTTTTTTAAAAATGTTGACATAGTGTAAACAAAATGTTGACATAGTGCAAACAAGATGTTGATATAGTACATTCAAAATGTTGACAAAAATTTTAAATTTTAAAAAATTGAAAAATATTCATATTGGATCTCATTTTGTAGAATTAATTGTAAAAAACACGTAGGTTCAAACGGATTCAAAAACGGACTTACGGTTTAGGAGAAAAACGCGTTTAAAGTTTGAAATTCGTTTCTTTTTCTCCACCTCCCAACCCGCCCCAATCAGAGTGCGACACGTGGCATCTTTTCAGCCATCCCTTCTCCACCCGCGCGGATCTCAGCCGTTGCACGAATCTCAAACATTGTTCTACCAAAGTTTAACTATAGCCCGCACTACGTATAGGATTCACCTTTTGGTCGACACGAATGGGCCCAACGTCTGAACTGGGTTTTTGCGTGCACACGGTGGAGAGCCTGTCAAGCGACTCTGGTCCAGCTCATCCGCACCACAAGCCCAAGGGGCCACACGAGGCCCAGATCCGGGCACATGTGCGCACTCAAGCAAGGACGCAAACCATATCTGTGCAACCCGTGTAGGGATGGCAATGTCACCCGCGGGTGCGGGTCAACCGCGGGTCCCGCACCCGTCGGGTGCGGGTGCGGGTGGAGTTTTTCACCCGCGGGTGACACCCGCACCCGACCCGCACTGACTCGGGTGCGGGTGCGGGTGTGTTCTCCCACCCGCGGGTGACCCATCGGGCCCCGAGAAATCATATAATCCCCAATGTCAGTCCAGCCCACGATAGGTTCTCAGCCCAACTTCCACTCCTTGCTAGCCAGCAGCCCAGCATCTTCCTTTGCATCCAGGCCACACAAGGTCTACAGCCCAACTTCAACTACTCGCTACCCAGCAGCCCAACATCCAGCAACCACCACGTACACGGCTCGCTCCTGCTTGGCTCTTCTTTCTCACGACGGGGCGCCGCCACCAGCACGCGGCAGCGGGCATGCCCACGCAGATCCACGCCAAGCGCATGATGCGACGCGGCGAGGAGGCACGAGGCAAGGGCAGGGCATGGCGACGCTGCGATGCAGAGCGCGGGCGAGAGCTCCGCGCGAGAGCGCGACGACGCGCGAGAGCGCGCGGACAAAGCGGCGACCAGGCTAGAGCGCGGGCGACGCTCCCGGGGGGCGCGCACGAGGGCGCGACGCTGCGAGCGCGCGGACAAAGCGGCGACCAGGCTAGCGCGCGACGCGGGCAACAGAGGTGATTCTATAGTTCTTGTGTCGATTCCTAGTTCTGAGGTGGACTCGATCGAGATTGCAGGGTGATGTCGATTGAAAATCGCTTTGGTCATGTCGATTGAAAACAGTGATGCACCCGACGGGCGCCCGAGACCCACCCGCCACCCGGCGGGTGCGGGCGGGTGTAAGAATTCACCCGCGGGTGCGGGTGCGGGTGACATATTTCACCCGAGGCGTTTTGCGTCGCGGGTGGGTGTATGCTCCACCCGATCCGAACCCGACCCGTGCCATCCCTAAACCCGTGACTGCTCACTCAGTGCAACCATCTTGCAGCTATGAAAACCTGTAACCATCTTCCCTTGGTTATTTCAGTGCGGCATGCAGGAATGCCGCGCTGCCTTTGCTACAGTAAGTGTCGTTTAATTTAAGAACAA
This sequence comes from Eragrostis nindensis, assembly GCA_012490785.1. Classification (NCBI taxonomy): domain Eukaryota; kingdom Viridiplantae; phylum Streptophyta; class Magnoliopsida; order Poales; family Poaceae; genus Eragrostis; species Eragrostis nindensis. The sequence continues at coordinate 22,072 of JAAXCT010002129.1, read as the reverse complement.
ACGCAGCCGTCATCGCCTTCTACTACTACTACTATCTAGCTGAGCGCCGCGTCGACTTCGGTCGGCCGCCATGTCGTCTTCCTGACGCAGAGCATCTCCTTCCGCTGCCTTGGGCACGGTCATCTCGACATGACGTAGGGTATTAGACACATTGCAGCCCAAACCTAAATAATTTCAGCGTCTTGTGTTACCATCGTGTTCTTGGTTCTTACGCATGTAGATAAATAACATCAAGGTTCTAAGAACTCGACAAGTACACGGTTCAATACAATTATTTGTTACAAAGTTTAATTAGCAAGCACCGACTGAACAAACTGTGACATCTACTACTCTTGTAGTACGTGGTTCTCATCCACACTTTAACTGTACGCCATCTCCCTCGGATTCATTTCTTCTCTGATCGTGCTCAGAACCTTGCCCATGTCTGGAGAGTTTTATGAAGCACAAGTTTATAAATCCACCTGTGTAATTGACATGTTGGAACCAGATGATGCACAAGACAAGCGCTACCGACTCAGATACACAACAATTCGCAAAAAAAAAAAAAAAGGCTCAGATACACAACGGTTTCAAATAAGAGCAGGATCCGCCGGTAGCCTGGGACAAATGTAGTTGGGCACTATTGCTTGGCCACCATGCATGCATGACAGGGAAGAACGGGCAACGCCGCCAGACGCATGAATCAACCCCGGTGATTGAATACGGTTAACTAGTTGATCACATGACCTGAACCTCCTGCTCGATCAGCAACAGGAGGTCGTGCATCGTCCTTGACGAACCTCTTCCAGTACCAGTGTCGCGCAAACACGGCTCGCATGGCCTCCAGCGGCACGCCTTTGGTCTCCGGCAGGAAGCCCGCGACGAAGACGGTCATGACCACAAGCCAGGCGGCGTAGAAGAGGAATATGGCGTACTTGAGACGGCAGAGCAGGGCGATGAAGACTTGCGACTGCACGAAGGACAGGAGGTAGGTGACGGACAAGGTGATGCCCTGCGCCACGGACCTGACGTCCAGCGGGTTGATCTCGCCCCACACCACCCACTTGAGCGGGCCCCATGACATCCCCAAGCTGAAGGTGTAGACGCACAGCAGCGCCAGCACGCCCTTGGCGTAGCTCTGCGCCATGGCCCCCTCCTCGCCGAGGTGCTCCGCTAGGATCCACGACACGGCCACGTGGCAAAGCAGCATGCTGACGCCGCCGGCGATGAACAGGAACCTGCGGCCGCAGCGGTCGACGACGAAGGAGGACACGACGACGGCGAACAGGCCCACCATGTTGATGACGATGGAGCCCAGGAGCGCCTTGTCGCTGGTGAACCCGACCGTCCGGAACAATGTAGCAAGTAGTTTTCTGAACTTCTTCATTAATTTGCGTTTCTTGACAGGCCACTTTTTTTTGTTCATTTGCAACGGTTAACGAAAACTATGGGGGCGTTTGGATACCCCTCTATTTCACCCTCTAAACTTCTACCCTCTAAAGTAAAAAAGAATCTTACTATTTAGGGGTACTAAAAAAATTTAATTGCAAAACCTTTCTGCAGACGGGCGTTATTTTTCGAGACGAATCTAACGAGCCAAAGAAATCATGTTTTGACACAGTGATGCTACAGTAACCATCGTCTAATCGCCGCTTAATTACCCTCATTACGTTCGTCTCGCGAAATAGAGGGGGGGTCCTGGACTTAGTTTTGTGATTTGACTTTGTTTAGTACACATAAATCGTGCCGGAAGTATTGATGTGACATCTACAGTAATAATCACCCCCTATTATTCTCATCCGAACGGGGCCTATGTCGATCGTACCCTGAGAGTCGATGAAAGTCTCATGAATCATCATCCCATGGAACCAAATATATATGGAGTATTTCTTAGAACAAGCTGTACTGTTTGACGTGGTCTGACAGAGATGCTTTTCTCGGGTGAGTAGCATGTCTGACAGACAAGCAGAGTATCTTGCAGGTTGGTGCCTCTTTTGGTTGATGCGTTTCAAACTTTAATCATGCGGAATCAGACCCTCACGTGCATCTCGGAATTCAGATACGTATGTTTGTACTAATACCAGTACAGTGTAACGAGAGGCGACAGCTGGTTTAGACAGCACACCTAATTGAAACCCAACACCATACGTGCTGTCTCGATGCGCCATGAGAAAAAAGAAACCCAGACCCTCTATGTCAGGCAGCGTTCGGTAACCCTCTAAAGTTTTTAGAGGGGTCACATCAAAATGCCGGCACGATTTATGTGTACTAAACAAAGTCAAATACAAAACTAAGTCCAGGACCCCCCATCTATTTCGCGAGACGAACGTAATGAGGGTAATTAAACGGTGATTAGACGATGGTTACTGTAGCATTATTGTGTCAAAACATTGATTAATTAGACTCGTTAGATTCGTCTCGAAAAATAACGCCCGTCTGCAGAAAGGTTTTGTAATTAAATTTTATTTAGTACCCCTAAATAATAAGATTCTTTTTATTTTAGAGGGGTATAAAACTTTAAAGAGTGTTTTAGAGGGGTATCCGAACGGGGCCTCGGTCCGAAATCATGTAGTCTCCGCGACTCGATCGACTGTTTTCCTGATGGACCCGTCGACCGCGCACACCCACTACTCCATGTCAGAGTCAGTGCTCATATTATAGCAAGAATCCAACGTACGTAAACATTCCAACGTGTCAAGTTAGGCACAAGTGCCTGTCAAGCCTACCCGCATTTGACGACTGTACAGAGCGGCACCCAATCCATAGACCATCGTCAGAGCAATGCAAATCAGTGACAGCCTGTCTGAGACGACGCAAAATCGAAACCGTGTTGTCGCTAGCCATATTTCCTTGTGACCAAATAATAACCCGGTACAAGAATCAAATTAGTATTGAGGACTAGCTGCACATAAACATGGCCGGCACTAGGGAGTTTATGTGCAGCTAAATTTGATCCAGATAAATTCTGTTGTCTGCACCCCACATAATAGCATGTTTTATGTGGTTAGTGACTTTCTTGAGTTGAATGCCAATTCGCCTCTGTACCGACAGGATGGAAGTGTTGTCAGCTATAAAACCCATTTTTACACAAGGTATGAGTTGTCTTTATTTTCAATGGTATTCTCGGTGTCTTGTACAGTTTTATGTGCTTGTAAGCTGTAGACCCATACTTTTAAATTTAAATAACTTACGAAGATCAGCCTCTCTTGTTTGCCACTAATCTTTGGAAACCACGGAACTTCCTCTACAAGCGTCAAGATAAAAAAGAAAAAGGTTTCTTTCTAACTTGAGTAGTTGTAGCTCTTCTGCCTTCTGAATTCTGATACCCTTTGCTTTAGGTATTGACACCTCATATCTTTGCTATATTTACACAATGTACAATTGAATCATCGAATAATTGCATAAACCACCCCATAAGTCACTTGAAGTTTGAGACTCCTATAAGTCTTTTTGTTGCAAATTCCCACCCACCTGCTCAATTTTGTTGCAAAAACCACTCCAATATGCACATATTTAGTTGATTCAACCCATTTTCGTTCATTTCAAGCAACCGATTGTGTTTTTATCTAATTTACGAAATTTGGTATTATAGTCTAAATAGGTTTTACAGAATACGTAACAAAAAAATGCCAATTCAAGTTTAATTTGAACGATATTTCAAATAATTTGAGATTAATTTGGATTCTTCTGTTTTTATGCAATCAAGATGAATTGATTCATTTAAACAATTTAACAATGTTAAATTTAGTTAACGTTATTTTTTGGAATTTATATCGGGTGAAAACATATGAAATCCTTTACATATGTGCTAACTAGGGTGCTTTTTGCAACAAAATACAATAGGGTGGGGATTTGCAACAAAAAGACTATGGGTGGGAATCTCAAACTCTAATTGATTTATGGGGTGCTTTACGCAATTAACCCTTGAATCATTAGTGCAGAAAATCATGAGACCTGACTTGCATGTCCATGTCTTCATCTAGCTGTCACTTGTTGTCTGTGTGTATTGGCTTTTGAAATACATGTAAACCCACTCAGAACTACATCTAAAAAAGCGAGCAAAAGCTCTTCAAGATCTGTTTCTGGCTACCTAGTACACATAACTTTTGGCTTCCAAAGGCCCCTTTAGGCACAAACTGTTTATTTGACCTTCTTGCCTTTGCACCAGGAGCTGAATAAACAGGGTCTGCTACCAGTCCATGGGGACACTTAGCCAGCATAAGGGTTTTTTGGGATCATATTGACACTTTGCCAGCATGGACTTGTTATTAAAAGAGAAGTATGGTATGAAGCCTCAGAATCTCCAGACTTTTGTAGTGAAGGCCTAAAAAGGAGTATCCTGTACAATCGAAAATGTCTTCCAACCATGAAAAAGTAAAGCAAATTCTGAGCAAGTCAGCCCTAAAGCTGTCAAAATAGTAGCATCAGAAGCACTTGCCATCGTTAAGCTAATGCCCCAGCCCATGTAGATGAGATTTTTATTATCCTTTTATCTGTTTCATGACCATTAAAATGGACATAAGTAATTATGTTGGCAACTGGATGCTGAGATTCTTCCAATTGATCGGCTTTGTTATGTTGCTGATTTGTTTCCATGTTTCAGAATGTAGCAGTAGGACTTCTGTTGAATTGCCACCATAACTCTGTAGAGTCGTGATGTCACCAATCTCAGAGAATTTGTTGTGCGGCTTTTCATTTATTCCTTCAATAATGTATCTTATCCAGTGTATGCTTCTTTCGGTGAAATTGAAAATCCAATTGGGCCCAAGAATGCAGCAGTTTGACATACCGACTTTGAAGGTTAAAAAATTATTCCTTTTATTTTCATTAATAACTATATAGCTGGATGTATATGATTGCTGCTAAGTCTGATGGATGAACTTATACATGTTAAAACAAATTAACTTCTGATGCCTTGTGAATGAACAATGTAATTTTACTTCGTATGCACCATATTACTTGACTGGATTATGAAAAAGAATATTTGGATTGTGACAACTGAGAATGTAATTCATTTATTCTTCAAAAGTTTCTGCGCTACTCTGATAACTCTGAACTATTGGGACTTCATTTGGTTACCTTCAAGGGTTTATTTATTTATGATGATGACTTGTACCATTAGCTGAATTTACGAGCATATTTTTCAATACATTGATACCTTAACATTGCTTACATGCAAGATTTAAATTTGTTTAAAAATGTCTTCTGCTCTCTGTTTTCAGTAATATTGTTTTAGCGTGATTCTTATTCCTTATACATGAAGTTTCTTTAGAGTGACCACTTTTCTCGTAACCTACAGATTCTGGAAGCTCTAACAACCAAAAAGTGTCTGGAGGAATTCTCACAGGAGTCTTGGAAACACTTGGGGATTCTTTTCTTAAATATGTTACAACTCAACACCTTTTTAAAAAACACAAGCGTCACCATGAAGGCATGCTAACCAAGATGAAGAAAATCTTATCTCAAACGCAGCTTTATGCCAGCTGGCCTTCAATAACTATCTTGTGGTACGTATGATCCTACTGTTGACATGTCATCTCAAACGCAGCTTTATATATGTAACTCGCCCCTCACGGCTCGGCCCGGAGTGAGGTGGTGATCTTTGTAGGGGGGCGTTATTTTCCTCTCTTTTTTTTTTTGACCTGAACACAGTAGGCGAAACTCCCACTGCCAAAGATGAGCGTGTGCCGAGCTGGAGCTCGGGCTATGCGCAAATTGGGTCACTATTTGGTTGAGGTCTAGTTGTCTAGGCTCTTTAATCAGGTGACCCTTGCGTGTGTTTCTTATTTGATTTTGTCTAAATGTAATTCAAGTTCCCTCACAGTCAGCCCGTACTGAGGTGGACTATTTGTAAGGGGGCCGTTTTTCCTCTTTTAAATTCAATAATGCGCAGCTCTCCTGCTATTTGAGAAAAAATGTAGGAGTCTATAGCAGTAGCAAACAGTGCAGCAGCATTGGCATGTGCAAGGATCTCAAGTCCTCTCCACAGTTTGTCAATATCAAATTTTTTGGAACCATAGCTACCTTATTTGCAATGCCCAGTTCATGTACCTTCAGGTTAAGAACTCCTAAACATCGAGATCAAGTGGTCTTTTTGTACCTTCACCCAAGCTACAAACAACAGCCACTGTTAACATGGTTGTGTCCCTTCCAAAAACCGGCCATCAGTCACAGCTTGTCCATGGTCTTGATAAACAACTTCGGCACGTTAATCAACAAGTATATATCGAGCCCAAGTAACTCTCCTGCCATGTTCATGAGTGATGCTTTCCATCATGGCAATTTATCTCCAATCTTTTCGACCCAAGGCAATAAATCAGTCTTCCTTAAGTTTCTTGTCTAATATTGGTAGAGTCAACCTGAACATCTCCGTTGTCGACTGCTTACACCAATAGGTTAGAAAAGGAAGATGTGCACAAGAATGTGTGGTCATGAAGAACCATGACTCCATGAGGTATATGGCATGTGGTATCATTTGGGCTTTTTTTTTTTTTTGACCTGAACACAGTAGGAGAAGCTCCTACTGCAAATTTTTATTATTTGAAACAAAAGGGAAAAAACTGTACAGTTTATTTACAAGGCCAAAGAGGCCAGAGAAAAGGAGGAGGAGGCACTAAGTGGCCTCGGGATATTACCTGGACTTGCTTACCAGCACCAGCAATGTATTAGCACAAAATAAAATAGCAAAAATATATTAGCAATCTGGTTAATCGACTGTTTACCATCAATCCAGTATTTTCGATTTATTTTGACCAATAGTGTTTGCCATTTCTAAAACTGATTGCTGTTGATTCTATTTCCTTGTCATGTTGAACAGTATATTTATATGTTATTTTGTGACATTGGTTGCCTCTCTGCTTGATTTGCAGGGGTATATACAAAGTAAAGCATTCGACCGGAAGCATGAATCATTCCAGGGCTTGGTTATGACCCATGTGATAACAACAAAATCTTTTGTGTTAGCCCCAATAAGTACAGTCTGAGTAATATATCAATTAAAAGTAAGAGGATCGCAGATTCAGTTGAGGCCTTAATTGGGGCCTATCTTAGTACTGCTGGTGAGGAGGCAGCATTTCTTTTCTTAGTATCTTTAGGAATGGATATAGAATATCACAGTGAAATGGTAGATGAAAGGAGAATTACAACGAAGTGCGAAGAGTTGATTAATGTGACAAGCTTGGAAACCATGCTCGGTTATAATTTTAGCGATCCTTCACTGTTGTTGGAAGCACTGACACATGGCTCATACCAGGTTGCTGGCTCTACTGCTTGCTATCAGGTTAATCTGAAAACCTTTGAAGTACCTCTGTATTTGATATGCATTATTTGGTACTTATTTTCAAATTCATTCATCTTTACTTGGAGCCTAAAACCAGTGGGAATTTTCTTTGTTTGGATAATTATGCTTTTGCAGTTTTCACCTATGTAGTTAAGGTTCGGCTGAAAAGTTTGAATCAGAATGTGTGCATTAGGTCTAGAAAAGAACTCTTACTACTTACTCCCTCCGTTCTTAAATTGTTGTCGCTATTGACTTTTTTCGCTAACTTTGACCATTCGTCTTATTCAAAATATTTGTTCAAATATATGTTATCTAGTAATAAAACAAGCTATGATAAAATTTGTAATTTTTAATAAGACGAATGGTCAAAGTTAATGAAAAAGTCAACGGTGACAACAAATTAAGAACGGAGAGGGAGTATTGTGTAATATAAGACTACAATGATACGTAGTTCATAGCTCAACAATATCGCAGATTCTGCAACAAACCAGAGTTTTTTATTTTGTATATTGAGAACAAATGAATGTTGTGACTATGTTTTTTAAGGCGTCGCCTGGGCGTCGCCTTGGTGGCCACGCGCTTGGAGAAGCCATGGCATCTTGGACGCCTTGCCAGAAATGTAGTTGAACAGAGAGGCGAAGGTAGTAGAAGAGAGGAGGAAAGGGTGGGGAGCGGTCGGCGAGGCCAAAATCTGTTGCCACAGCCGTCCCAGTTGGCTTCCGCGCTGATAGCTGGTGCAGGATGGCTTAGGCATCTGTTGATCTTGAAGGGAGCAGGAGCACCGGCGAGCTGGTGGCACAGTGGAGAGAAGAAGAGGGGAGAGAGTGACAGCAACGGAGCAAGCGAGAAGGAGCGGGCAGCGGGGAGGAGTGAGGGGAGGGGAGGAGGCGGAGTGAGGAGGGAGAGAGGAACGGCAGCGCTGCAGCAGGGAATGAGCGGCGGTGGCGGTGTCACTCTTGGCTCTTGCTTCGTTCCATTTGGGTAGGGTTATACGATGTGAGAGGAAGCAGTAGTGGGCCTGATAGTGGGCTGGGCCAAGCGCCCTCTCTACTCTTTTCCTTTTCTATTTTCTGCTGCCTGCCTTCTATTTTTCTATTTCTTAAGGCTGGTATGGAATCGGCTTGGCTCACCTTATGAACGCCTAGGCGATTGGAAGGGTGCAGAGCACCGCACCATGCCTTACCGCCCTAAAACATAGGTTGTGAACATACAAATGTGCTTGGTGAAGAACATTTCATTGGATACTACTACCTCTGTCCCATTGAAAGTGTCATTCTCACTTCCCGATGAGTCAACTACTTTTAACTTTGACCAAACATATATAATAAAATTATTCAAATTTATAATACATAATTAGTATCATTAGATAGATCAATGAATCTATTTTCATAATAAACTTATTTAAGGATACAAATGTTAGTAATTTTTGCTACAAATGTAGTCAAAGTTAAGAAAGTTTGACTGGCACGAATCCCATAGCGACACTTTCAATGGGACGGAGGGAGTAATGTTTTGTTTAAAATACAAAACATGTTTCACATGAAGTAACATTTTATGCTAGTGTTATCCCTAATAAAATATTTTTAAGTGTGATTAAATTAATCCTTTCCTGGATTATATATTGAGGTCATAATATGATTGTGTATACGGTTCGTTTTGTTATTATAACTCATGTAATCATGTGGCGATTTGCGCTTGCTGCACATCACTTTATCAGAGAAACAGTGTCGATTAGAAGAAACATTCTCTTAAGATATGATTCACTAAAATAAAATCATTGGATGTGATATGAATCATTAAATGACGTGCTTATGTTTTTTTTTTTTTTGTAACAACGTGCTTATGGTTTGATGCATCTGTGCAGCGGCTTGAGTTTCTTGGAGATGCTGTACTCGATCATATCTTCACTGATTATTTCTTCAATCAATACCCTGAAAGCACTCCTGGATTGTTAACAGAATTGAGATCAGGTTCTGTGAACAACAGTTGCTATGCCCATGCAGCAGTTAAGGCAGGATTACATAAGCATATTCTGCACTCATCGTCACAATTGCATCGAAGGATGGCATACTATCTAGAGAATTTTGAGCAGTCATTTTCAGGTCCATCACATGGTTGGGAAGCTGGCATTGGTCTACCCAAGGTGCATCTTCTGCACTGCTTTTTTTCTTTGAGGTGACTTTGTTCAGTACTATAGTATATTGATTGACTGCCTTTCCTGGTTCAGAACTAAACTAAATCTCACCTAATGTAGCGAGCTATTTTGTTTTACTCTTTCTTCTGACTTAACTTGATTTAACCTGTAATACTGGCCACGCTGGTACATTAGTTACTCCCTCCGTTTCAATTTACTTGTCAATCTAACTTTGCTCTATTTTTCTGAAATTACTTATTCTTGCTTCCCAATACGCGTCCATCTCAATCTCTATCCTTCCCACCCCTCCTCCGTGTTAGAAATGCAGCAAGTACTAAAGTGTTACACATGATAATTATGGGGCTTGCTAATTTAGTCGATTGGTACATACATGAACAGATACTCCCCTCTACCTACATACTACATAACTTTTCAAAATAATAATAATACAAATCCTAGTACAAATCATGTTGATTGAAAGTTTCTTAAACTTTATTACTTTATTGAAGAGGAGGAAATATGATAATATGGTTGACACTATCTGCTAAAGGGCTTGTCATATGGTTTTGCGGGTAACTAAATTGCAATTCCTGAAACCTTCACAGTCCCACATTAGTGTCACCTTTTGCTTGTTCGCAAACATGCAGGTCCTCGGTGATGTAATAGAATCTATTGCCGGGGCAATTTATCTTGATAGCCAGTATAACAAAGAGGCTGTGTGGAGAAGCATGAAACGGCTCTTGGAACCTCTTGCAACCCCTGATACTGATACTGTTGAACATGATCCTGTGAAAGAGCTACAGGAGCTTTGTAGTCGCAAATCTTGCAGTGTATCGTACATAGAAACTCATGAGAATGGAGTGTCGTCAGTGGTTGCGGAAGTCCAGGTTGAAGGGATTACATACTCGGCAACAAGGACAGGTCTGGTAAGTTTGTGGCTAAGAAGCTGGCAGCCAAAGGTGTTCTTAAAGATCTACAGGCTGCTGCTATACAATGAGGCACAAAATGCACGTAGTTTCGATTAGATTTTGGTGTGGGTCTTGTAAAGTATGTACATTGCTTAACGTATGGGCATAGAAATCTCGCTGCTGTACAGGTATCAGTTTTTTTGTACTCCCGCTGTTTAGGACAGCAAAAATGAGTTGTATGAAACTTCATAATTTTCAGGACACACGAGTAGTATAGATTTCTTTCTGGGTGACAAGTACTAATGATCATTGGTACGCCATCGTAGATGCTCATCTGGCTTCCTCTCTCAAAGCTACTGCTTCTGTCCCAATTTACATGTCATCCGATACTCATTCACTTTCCCCAAATTACTTGTCATTCTTGAATTCCAAATCCCAATGCACCTTTTTTTCCCGATACATCTCTATATCTCCTTTGTTTTTTATGCACCCACTTTTTTCACCTCTTAATTTCTGTGCTCAGAGCAAAAACGACAAAAAAAACTGGGGCACATGGTAGGTCATTAGCTTATGCGTTCATCCAGCATCTCCGTTGCTACAATGAAATTGTTCGCACTGCTGAAATCCCACTTATTTTTCAGCAGTTGTTTGTGTACGCTGCATTGTTTTTGATGATTTTCTGTGGTAAGCTGCACAATTCATGATTCATGTATCTATAAGTAGAAAAAAGGTTATTACAATTAAGAAAACTGCAGCGGATTCCTAAATTTTACAATTTGCACAACCACGGCTTTCCAGGGGTCTGGCTCTGGCTCTGGCTCTGGCTGCTATCTTGAATTATCCTAAAAAGAAGGGTAGATTTCCGCTGTGTTAAAATACGAAGGATGACAGTTCAAAAAAAATACGAAGGATGACAATATTGAAACGAGTTGGATTCAAATTAGTGCAGTGTACCTTTGAATCAAGCGAGGTACTGTCAGAATTCCTTGCCTCTGATTTTTCATTTGAGTAACTATTGAACAAAGAAAACAATAAGTAAGGTAGGGTCTAACAGTGGTTAAGGAATTCTATTTTTCAAAAAATAAAAATGATAAACTCACGTTGACAGTATTGTGACCCAGATTAGCTCAACACAGTCGACCCATAGAAGTCTCTGTTCTACAGGAACCACACCATATGTGACTAAGTGCGCAAAAGGCCACAACTTCCATCCAGCCTGCCATGATAATTAAAGTCAACCCGTTCATGTTATGACTCAGGCAAATATTTTCAGCTCTATGATAAATGGCATGTAATGTTCGCAACAACGGATAAATATACATCATTTACTTATTTATCTAGTTTATTAATTCAAAAATCTTTGTAATAATGAATTAAGGACGGCCTCCACGAGCCTAGAATAGCTCCATCTTAACCTTAATCATACTAGCATATGAAGCAACTATGAACTTTTCAGCTACATGAACAATGTTTACAAGCATCCCAACTTATTATCCATTCGAAGTTGCGAGTAAATATATCATATATTTAGATCAGAATAAATACGGAAAAGTTTGGAAGATTCACTCATGGATGTGGAATACTTCTTGTTCTTACGAGGGGGGATTCACATGTCACATTTGAACTGAGATCACAACATTGAGATCAAGAAGCATAGCCGTAATTTCGCATCAACATCATGAACACGGAAAACAAATCCCATCACGAAGAATATGAATTCTTACCGTAAGCATGGAAAAAGAACGTGGACTTGAGGTCACTAAAAATAGTGGTTGGTGATTCCAACCGTAGGAAACCCAGGACCACAAAATAGATGCTGTTCCAAATTGCAGACCAGACTGTCTGATCGAATGCAACCTTTGCAGGGACAACCACCAATCCTTGAACGGGAACAGTGCCTGATTTAAGGGAACGGATGAATTCATATCATTTACCATACCAATTATTACATAGTATCCAATTCGGTTCCTAAATATACAAGATTCATAGTTCGTTGCTCTCATTGACCATGTTTATTTCATTCTCAGTTTATCACATAAGCATCTACAAATGACCACTCTCACAACACACCCTATCTCATTTTGTGAAAAAAGAAAATTCAAGACCACTCAAGTTATTTTATTTTGTCAATTTATCAAATTAAGAATGACAACAATGATCATCATGTGGATAATGATTCCTTGAGAAGTAGATAGTATGTACAAGATAACTGAAAGTGTAGTGCTACGTGGTTACCTCGCAGAAATGGTAGTAGTAATGTGCGTGGGCGTCGTCGGCGCGGGAGCAGTGGGACCTGGCGGTGGCGCGATTTTGGGGTCTAGTTTGTTTTGCCCGCTGGAGTCCACGGTTGATTTTGAGGCCCAAAATTTTGCATGCCAGCTCGCAAAACGCGTTTGCGGGCTCAAATTTGGGTGCCAGCGCTGGAGATGCTCTAACGTGGAGTTTCAGCTTTCTATACTCGTGGAACAATCGTCCCTCCCTCCGTCCCAAAATAAGTGTCGTTCTCGCTTCCCGAGAAAATAACTTTGATTAAATATATATTAAAATATATTAATGTTTATACTACACAATTAGTATCATCGGAAAGATCTTTAAGTCTAGTTTTTTATCAAATTTATTTGAAGATATAAATATTGTACGTATTTTCTACAAATTGAGTCAAACTTGCACATTATTTGGGACGGAGAGAGTAGTATTTTCCATTTTAGTCCTTCGACTCCCATGTGCTTGCAAGTTTGCTACCTAGTGCACGGGTGCTAGTGCCGCTTGGTCGCGCGCGCACCTGAAGCGGCGTCGGCAGGCACCCCGCACCCGCGTCCGTCAGAAAAGCGCGCACCGAAAGTGCCAGACAGGTGGTGACATTCGCTCGAAGCCTCGCCTCTTTTCCCTGCTACAGTTGAGAGGGGCGACTTCGAGGCGACAAGGAGTCCGGCGGCGATTTCGCTCGATCCCCTTCGCTTCCAGTGCCCTCGCCGGCGCTGGAGGAGGGGGGGATCGGCGATTTCGTTGTCCGGGGTATATAACCTTCCTGTTTTCCTTAGGATAGATAGGTTGGGTTAGGTTTACCTGTTCCGGCTAGCCGGAGCGAGGTTGTGTTCCTCGGCGGTTTCTCCAGAAGGCGACGGCGCGGATGGAGCGAGGGCTTCTCCAGGATGTTCTCCGTCGAGAGCTTCTTCATCATCCCCGCCGGATTCCCTGCTGGCTTGGAGGTAGGCGTTGCGGGGTCGTTCTTCCACCTTTCGTGCGGAAGGTGGAGCTTTTGTGCCTCCCTGGGAGTGCACTCTTTGTCGGCGTCGCTGAGTTCTTCAGCGATGTGCGGCTCTTCTCGTCCAGGTCGGTGACAGCGACGATGACGGAGGCGTCGTCGGCGGTGGATGGCTTCTTCCCTCCCTCCCTCTGTGCTGCGGCAACTCATGGTCCTTATGCTATTGCGAGAGTGGTCGTTTTTCGGCCGCGGTCAACTGAAGCTGTCTCCGGCGGACGAGGGAGATGGAGCATACCGGATTCCGACGAGCGTCGGTGGAGTCCTGTTGTTTCGAGATTTTCTCGTTGGAGGGGGTTTGCGTGCAAAACTTGGTGTATCCAGGGTGGTTTATGTAAAATCTTTGGATGTACTGTTCCTACCTTTTAATATATTTCCCCTTCTGTTCAAAAAAAAAAGAAAGTGCCAGACAGACAGCGACGGGCCGACGGCCTAGCTTCGTCGCGAAGCTTCCTCGACTGGCACGGGTGCTAGTGCCGCTTGGTCGCGCGCGCACCCGAAGCGGCGTCGGCAGGCACCCCGCACACGCGTCCGTCAGAAAAGCGCGCACCGAAAGTGCCAGACAGACAGCGACGGCCTAGCTTCGTCGCGAAGCTTCCTCGACTGGCGCGTCAACGAGTCAAGCAAAGCGCAAGCATCCCAAGCGGCGGCGGCGGCAGTTCACCTCCTTGATCGGCTTCCTCGCGTCCCTCGTTCCCCTTCTTTTTCGCCACTCCAACCGCTCAAACCCTCTTCAAAACCTCATCGTCATGGCATCCCCCTGACGCGCGGTGAGGCAGGTAGAAGATGCTCCGTGCGAGGACGAGCCCGGCACCAGCGGTACGTGCGTTCTGCGGAAACGCATCCCGCGGCCTCACTCTGTTTCAGTTTGCGTTTGTACTTGCGCAAAACATTCTTTCTGTTTCTGAAATACCCTGCTGCAACTGCGGTAATTTATTCTCGTCTGGTTGTACTACTTGATCCTCTGACCGCGTGGGAGCGTAGTTTCATTCACTGCTCGAGTTGTGTTAATAACTTGCGTTGGTACAGTGATTGTATGATTAATTTCTCAAAATTGATTTCATCAGTACATATAATTCAACTGACTGATGCAAAAGTAGACTAAATGTAGGACCTAGGAAGGTACCCCATTGCTGTGCTAACATCATCATTGATAAAAAAAAGCTGGAGACGGAGTATGTGGCTTTTGAAAGCCACCGCTGGCAAACTCATCCCGGCCTGCTTGCTTACTCTTTTACTACTGTTTTCTTTTTTGCGGGGCGCTTACTGTCTTAATGTCGAGCATCTTGTCATAAACAATTTCGGTTCGTGAATCACACATTGTGATGATACTGATTCTTGCCGTTCCCCATTCAGTTGACGGCACATACCAGCACGACCAGCCTGTCTACTTTCCAGAAGAACTAGTGGACAACTGGCTATCTTTCTCTCGTATTGGCTTGTACTACAGCTACAAGATATCGGTACGAGGGTGTTTCAGCGCGACGACTGCTCCCACCGACATAATCTTGGCAGTCAAATGCGACTTGGGACCTGAATTCCTCTGCAACTCGTTTGACATGGGGGGTGTTCAAGTTACCATTGAATATGCAGGCATCATACATCTAAATCAAGAACAGGTAAATACAGAATGCGTGGCCTTTGTTTCTTTTTCAATGTACATGTTTTCATGTTAAGGTTCCTGTATTCATGACGAGGAGCACATGCAAAATTTTTCTTCAGATAATTTACGCCAGGAGATTCCAGACGGCCATTCTCTCCTTGCTTATTAGCAAGGATCATTCGGAGGTCAGTGATGCTATAAAAGACTTCCATGAACTACAAGTATCTTTGGGGGCTGCCTATTTACTCCTGCCTTTTGTTTGCGGCAAAGTTGATTGGTGCAATATTAAGTTCTCAGCTTCACCTATGTATGATGGAGCTACTGGCAAACATATGAGACACTGTCATGCCTGCAAAGATGCTCATTTACTGCAGACAAAAGATGGTCTTTTCTGCACGTGCATGCTACAAAATTGTGTTGTGTACACTCCTCATTCCAAGATGCTCCATATTGTTACTGGATTTCATGACTTAAATGCAAACAGCCCTATGCGTTTGAAAGATGATGTTAGCTACACAGAATATTTTAAGACAAGGTACAAGTTTGTCCTTAGTTTAGAACATTATATTCATACACCTTTGTTCTTAGTATTTTGTATGCTCCAGAGGCCTACATTTAACCTGCGAAGCTCAACAATTATTTTCTGCCAGTGGACTATTCACAGTGCAAAATTGCCTCCACAAGGGCTACAAAAGATGGAAAGGTTATTTTCTTTTAACACAACTGTATTATTACCTCCTATCGTATCCACTCCATAAATTTCACCCTATCAGCTACGACCAATAGAATAATGAAATTATCTAAGCTCCCATCTAAATGAAGTGAAACAAATAATTACTAAAGTTTTAGCCATACTAGTAACTGTGCCTGTGCGATATGCACATGTGGAGATTTGATCTATGTATATATATCATATAGTTTGTTACATTAATGGTGATAAGAAATAAAATGTAAAAAATTGGTGCATATTTTTCCTTTATTGCAAAAATTTTATATTACATTCCACTGTTCCCAAACCTCAATTAAGATACCAAGTTGCCATGGATGGGACGGAGGGCTTGCCTGCACAATGCTCTGATGTTCTAATCATAAATAAAACATTAAAGTATGCCCTATATCCCTGTAGATGGCCTACTTTTTACAAGGTAACATTTGCAATCGGAAGAAAAGAGCTATAATTCGAAAGCAGAAACACAATTGTTCACTTTACAAAGATCTATCTCTGCAAACGTCACTACTGTTACTATAACTCTGCAGAAACGATAATTGAAACATTGAATTCATCTACATCTGGGAGAGGGAGAGGAAGAAAAAAAAAGAATGCCCTAAACAGAAAATTAAATGAAAAAATGATCAGGTTACAGATGTATGTATCGAAACCCAGACATCCTGTACTCAATAATGTACTTACCCGCATGCATCAATCTAAATAATCATTATTTTTCTCATACTATGCTTAACATTTTGTAAGTGAAAAGTATGCCAACTTCAGTTGTTCTACCTGGAACTTAGCTTCATATTTAAGTGGATTTCGTACACTTGAGAAGCACTAGAATCTGAATCTGTTATGGGCTGTCATTGGGGCCTCTTTGGGCCGGGCAACACTGTAGCTGCCTGCTACAGTAGTGACAGCTACTGTAGCAGCCTCTAGGGTTAGGTTTCTAGGTCCATATAATAAGGGTAAGGGTGTATTGAAGGGGTAAGCAGAAAAGAAGAACATTGTCGTAGGTCAAGGCCTCCGGAAGGAGGCGACTTGCGGGTTCTTCCTCCTAGGCCCTAGTAGATCCATAACAATTTGGTATCTAGAGTCACCACCATGTCTTCCACGATTGATCTGATCTTGATCGAGCTGGAAATCATGAACCGGCGCCTGGATGAACAGAGGCTCGCATCGTGGCTTTGGAGATGGCCAATGACGGGGCTCCTCTTCTTCCTACTTCCCCACAAGCACCACTGCCACCCACAAATCGTGCCAATCAATCTGTCCTTACCAGCAACGGTCGTCCAGGAGATCCCATCTACTGCAATCAGTTTGCTTGATTCGGTTTCCTCACCACCACTTTCGGATCCTTCTATCGTAGACAACGTCCGGATCAGAGAGACTCCTTCAACCAGAGGTGATGTCCAGTCCGATCAAGGAGGTCCGTACCATCGCCACGGCTCTTCTCTTGCTGCCGTGCGCTGTAGTAGAGCCCGACGCCACCGATCCCAAGCTGAAACACACGACGAGCGACGAGGAGGCACGTCTCCGTGACCTGGATAGTCCGGCGCCTCCGACCTCAATCTCGTCCTCCACCAAGCAGGCCTCGTGCACGACTTCGTCTGCGTCGGCAGTCTTCATCACCACCTGCGCTCCGATCCCAAGGAAGCTTCTCCCCGTCATGGATCAGGTCGGCACTACCATAGAGAGCGGGCACAAGACCGTCTGCGACGACGAGAAGGCATACCAGGATGTGTTGGTCCTGAAGCGGATCAGCAAGGAGACGACCAGCTTCACCAGACACCGGATGCGCCACCTCCAGGGAGGGCCTCCCTGTCCACAACATCTTCCTCAACCTGCTACGGCTGCTCGCCACGCTTGAGCGTCGGGGCGAGGCCTTCTTGGCTGTCTGGTTTTCAACTCCAAATCAACCTTAGGGGGCCCTATTCATGTGTCGCTGCCATGGAGGAGCAGCTCACTTCAAGCTATGCTGCCAGGGTGGGTGGAGAACCAACGCTCCTGCAGATCTCTGGACGCAGGTGCTGGCACAATGCTGGAACTCCACTACCTCCACGCACTCACCAAAGTCAACGCCATTGTTGTGCTTTGTTTTCTTGACAACGGTGACTACTCAGCTATGTTCCATGGGTTGGGCCTGTTCAACACGACGGATGGCCAGAAAGCACGCTGGTCTCCGTTGGATGGGTACGACCTTGGCCTAGTTGGAGTCTAATGCTTCTTGCAACCACGCTGCATCGGTTTGTCCTGCACTTGACCATTCAATGCTGATTTCGTTGGGTAACCACTTGGGCAAGCAACAACACCTCTATCTGATCCTATGATCTTCATCCGGTGTTAGTCATGAATAAGTTTTAAGGCGAGATTTAAAAGGCTTAATTTGAGTCATGTCTTTTATTTGTTAGTGTCGAGTCATCGTCGTCGTCGGTCAGTTTAGTTAAAGAGTTTATTGCTGCTCGTAAGGAGGGGTGGAATATTATGGGCTGTCAATTGGGCCTCTTTGGGCTGGGCGGCACAGTAGCTGTGCTACAGTGGCGGTAACTACTGTAGCAGCCTCTAGGGTTAGGTTTCTAGGTCTATGTAATAAAGGTCAGGGTGTATTGAAGGGGTAAGTGGAAAAGAACATTGTCGCAGGTCAAGGCCTCCGAAAGGAGGTGACTTGCGGGTTCTTCCTGCTAGGTCCTAGTATATCCATAACAATTTGTTATCTAGAGTCACCACCATGTTTTCCATGATTGATCTTGATCGAGCTGGAGATCATGAACCGGCGCCTGGATGAGCAGAGGCTCGCATCGTGGCTTTGGAGATGGCCAACGACGGGGCCCCGCTTGTTCCTACTTCCGCACAAGTGCCACTGCCACCACTTCCTTCCATACCCCTGGCTTCCCCTCCCATGCAATCGTCAACTCTGCTTGCAGCAGATTGTTTGCATCACCACAAATCGTGCCAATCGATCTGTCCTTACCAGCAACGACCGTCCAGGAGATCCCGTCTGCTGTAATCAGTTTGTGGATCCGGTTTCCTCACCCCCACTTTCGGATCCTTCTATCATAGATGGTGTCCAGATCAGGAAGTCCCCTTCAACCGAAGGCGACATCCAGATCAGAGAGACCCCTTCAACCAGAGATGATGTCCAGATCAAGGAGGTCCGTACAATCGCCACGGCTCTTCTCTTGTTGCCGTTCGCGCTGCAGAGCACCGACGCCACCGATCCCAAGTTGAAAACACGACGAGCCATGAGGAGGCACGTCTCCGTGACCTGGATATGGTGCGGCATCGTCGCGGACGAGTCCGGCGCCTTCGACCTCAATCTCGTCCTCCACCAAGCAGGCCTCGTGCACGACTTCGTCTGCGTCGGCAATCTTCATCACCACCTGCGCCCCGGACCCAAGGAAGCTTCTCCCCTTCATGGATCAGGTCGGCATTACCATGGAGAGTGGGCACAAGACCGGCTGCGACGACAAGAAGGCATACCAGGATGTGTTGGTCCTGAAGCGGATCAGCAAGGAGACGACCAGCTTCACCAGACACCAGATGTGCCATCTCCAGTGCCTCCTGTCCACAGCATCTTCCTCGACCTGCTACGGCTGCTGCTTGCCACGCTTGAGCGTCGGGGCGAGGTCTTCTTGGCTGTCTGGTTTTCAACTCCAAATCAACCTCAGGGGGCCCTATTCATGTGTCGCTGCCATGGAGGAGTAGCGCACTTCAAGCTATGCTGCCAGGGTGGGTGGCGAATCGACGCTCCTGCAGATCTCTGGACGCAGGTGCTGGCACAATGCTGCAACTACGCTACCTCCACGCACTCACCAAAGTCAACACCATTGCTGAGATCTGTTTTCTTGACAATGGTGACTGCTCAGCTATGTTCCATGGGTTGGTCCTGTTCAGCACGTTGGATGGGCGGATGGGCCAGAAAGCACGCTGGTCTCTGTCGGATGGGTACAACCTTGGCCAGGTTGGAGTCTAATGCTTCTTGCAACCACGCTGCAGGTGCTTCTGTTTGTTCTGCACTTGACCATGCAATGCTGATTTCGTTGGGTAACCACTTGAGCAAGCAACAACAGCTCTATCTGATCCTATGATTCATCCGGTGTTAGTCATGAATAAGTTTTAAGACGAGATGTAAAAGGCTTAGTTTGAGTCATGTCTTTTATTTGTTAGTGTCGAGTCATCGTCGTCCGTCAGTTTAGTTAAAGAGTTTATTGCAGCTCGTGGGCGAGCCCCTCGTAAGGAGGGGTGGAATGTTATGGGCTGTCAATTGGGCCTCTTTGTGCCGGGCGGCACAGTAGCGGCTGCTACTGTAGCAGCCTCTAGGGTTAGGTTTCTAGGTCTATATAATAAGGGTTAGGTGTGTGTATTGAAGGGGTAAGCAGAAAAGAAGAACATTGTCGTAGGTCAAGCCTCTGACTCATTAAAAAACATGGAGAATGAGCTAGGAAATTATAGCTTCCCTTTGATCCAACTGTATTGGTAGAGTTTGGTATATTACATTGACTTGATATCATTTTCTTTGCTTCAGAACCTAGCAAACATGGTATTGAGTTGCCCCCCGAACTCTGCAGAGTAGTAATGGCACCGGTATCTGCAAATACTTTGCGTGTCTTCACATTTGTTCCTTCCATAATGCACCGTATCCAGTGTATGCTTCTTCTGTCAAGTTGAAAATCCAGTTGGGCCCAAGAATGCAACAGTTCAACATAAAAGCTCTGAAGGTTCTGTTTTCCTGCACTTATCTGTTTTGTTCCACTTTAACTGTAGTAGGTATCTACTCCCTCCATCCCAAAATAAGTGTCACTCTCACTTCCCGAGGAGTCAAACGCTTTTAACTTTGACTAATTATATACAAGAACATTTATAATATTTATAATACATATTTAGTATCATTGGATAGATCATTGAATCTATTTTCGTAGTAAACTTATTTAGACGTCCAAGTGTTATTTATACTTTCTACAGATGTAGTCAAAGTTAAAAAAAATTGACCGGCACGGAACCATAGCAACTCTTATTTTGGGACGGAGGGAGTAGTAGATACTAGTAAACTAGCTGAGATTATTACACGCTAGATGTCAGGACAAAATAATTAAAGAAGTCTTGGCAGGTAGCAATGTGCTCATTATGGCACTAGATGTGAAAGAGTATAACTTTTATGTCAAAAAAGGGATCTAGAGTTCTAGACTGAAGATACTACTCCCATTTACTATTTTCTTATTGCTTGCACTAGTTTGATTCCAGTTCTGTTAAAGTCAGCAAGTTGCTTATTATGCAGATCGTGGAAGCGCTTACAACAAAGGAATGCCAGGAGGAATTTTCTCAGGAATCATTGGAAACGCTTGGGGATTCTTTCCTCAAGTATGTTACAAGCCGGCATCTTTTTAGCAAATACAAGCATCTTAGAGAGGACATGCTGACCTCTAAGAGAAAAGAATTGGTCTCCAACACAGTTCTGTGCCAGCTGGCTTGCATCAAGAACCTTGTGGTACTGAAAATCTTACTACCTTTCTGCCTTGCATTTTTTCTTTTCAATTAAGAATTGGTGCGTATCAGTTGGTTTTTGCAACAATGCTAGATTTGCTGTAGGGGTGATGGAACCTATCAGTATAAAATCCGTTTCCCAATCAGTTTTATAGTCTTTCATTTATTGCAAAATTTTAGTTCATCCGTATATTACTATTAGGCAGGTAGATCGCATAACATTCATAGCTGTTTTGTTCTTGGTTGGCAGGGATACATTCGAGGAGAAGAGTTTAAGCCAAAAGTGATTTCATTCCAGGTCTAGGTTATGACAAATGTGGCAACAGCAGATTGTCCTTCATAGGCACCAACAATATGTACAGTATAAAGAAAATATCCATAACAAGTGACAGAATTGCAGATACAGTTGAAGCCTTGATTGCGGCCTATCTCGGTCTTGGTGGTGAGAATGGTGAGCAAGCAGCGTTTCAGTTCATAAAATGTCTTGGCATTGTTGATAGAACCTCAGAGCGAAATTCAAGTTGAAAGGAAAGTTACAACAAAATCTGAGAAAAATTAGAGTTCGTTAATGCTAGATGCTCAGACTTGGAGGCAATGCTTGGTTATGTTTTCAATGATCCTTCATTGTTAGTGGATGCATTGACACATGGTTCCTATAAGACTATTTGCACTACCGCCTGCAGTCAGGTTAGTAGGCTGTACTCTGTAGTATGA
>JAAXCT010002128.1:0-94503 GCA_012490785.1 Eragrostis nindensis | reverse complement strand
CGTCATCTATTTTTTTTTTAACAAGAGAAGAGTCAGTAACTATTTTAAATTACTTTAAATATAGAAAGCAAATGGAATGGCCATAGTACAATACTTTTAAAAGAGATCAAATAGAAATACATGAAACAGCAACTTTGCAATACTTTTTATAAATTAAAACGATTTTGTAAGCACCAAACAAGCAAACGCAAAATAACTATTTTTTTTTCAAATAGATTTTGATATGCCAAGATAGTCCTTAATAACGACCCTTTCTACCTAGGCTCACGTCTTACGGGCAACCTCAGCTCTTGATACCACTTTGTCACACCCGGTTCAAAGAAAATAACCGAATGTACTCTATATGTATGCTAAGATCAGTTAATCATACATGTAGCTAACAAATAGTGAAATATCATTATTACAAGCCAAATATACGTTAAATATCCAAGGCATATTGAACCATAGGTCTGAAATAAATGTACAAATATGCAGCGAACAAGCAAAGCGTGTCTTTCATCACCACAGGCGTTGTCCGGGGAAGCGCCAGCCTAGTGTGGAGCGTCCGGGTCGAAGTCGTCGTCGTTGAAATTCGTCTCTCCTTCATCGTCGTCTGAGTAGCAGTATATGGCGAAAAAAAGGGGAATATAGTATTGTGAGTACATAAAGTACTCAGCAAGGGTAGAAAAAATATGATGTTGGCTATAAGCAAGAAAGGCTCAACTCGGGTTTTCTGCACTACGCCAAACTGAAAACCTAGACTCAAACCATCCTAATTACTAGGTGTCATCTCTCCAATAGAAATGAACAGACAAGGAAAAGCTCATCTGATCCCAATCCGACTACCAACTCACCAGGTTCTCACCGCCCGGCTACCAACAGACCAACCCGCCAAGCCCTCACCAACTAATCACGAATAAGTCCAAGCCGCTCTTAACCATGAGCATGGCTGTCATGACAGTTCATATCTCTGCAGAGTTTGCGGACGTTCCCCATGAGTCGTGATCTCCCGTTTTGCTTCACACTTCCAAGGTGTGCAGCCAAGGTCACACTACAAGGCCTTTCCAAGGCTCCTCTCAACCTGTAGACACCCGCTAAGGTTCCACCGCTAACAGCATATTAGAGACTATTTTACCTCCGCTACAGAAGCCCCTCTGGCGCCACTAAACATCCGAATGGTGTGTATAGAGAAGAAGAGGATATCCAATTACTCGGCACCCATATAGGTCTCATGGCTGCGCTGTTAAGTTGGGTTACATGGTCCATGAACCGATTCTTAGAACCTATGACAGGCACTAGCACAAACCGGAATCTCGTGCACGATGGCACCATACCAAACATCCCAACATGCCAAGGTTTCCTAATCTCCTTGACGCTAAACAATTACCATCCCATGAGTGTTCAGTATAATATTAGTCAGATTAAGATACCACCCCATGAACCAACCACTGACAGCGCTAGCAATAAAAAAACTACCCAGACATATGTACTACTCAACAACAGGCTTCAAGGAATGATAAGTAAATAACTAATAAATCATAATATGGGTTTCCAGTTTAAGACATGTATGCATAAATAAAATGACACAATCCTAAGATGGGATCAGTATGGTCAACGGCACTTGCCTTGTTGCTGCTCAAATCTCTATCCTGGAGGTTCAGTGGCGCCGGCTCAATCTTGAATAGAATCTGTCCGCGCAATCATATCGACAATCAAACAATAAACACAATGAGAAAAGATAAACAAACTGCAGAATCACAGTAAAACAACTACACTACTAGAAAGCCTACGTCGTCACGGTCGTGTGAGCGAGAATCATCCAAAACGGAGTTCATACGAAAAAGATATAAGCAAACAAGTTAACCAGTTTTTCTGAAAACTGCTACACGGCAAGCTTGTCGGAGACCCAAACTTGCATTACGATCTACGAAAACAGAGGCGAGATCGGCCCAGGTTCTCACCGAGAGACTTCACAACTCGCAACGGCGACGACAACCGACAGTCCTCGTCATCCGTCAGGAAACAGCCTGCATGGCCAGAGGCGACGATCAGCAGGACAAGGAGATACTCAACACGCAAATCGTCGCAGACAACTCACTCACCTGCTAGCGTTAGGGACGGTTTCCCTGAGCGACAACCTGACGGCGATTGGCTCCGCGAGCTTCAAATTACCCTGCGGTGCCAAAACTTGGGTCAGCAAGTTCAACGGCGGTTCGACGCGAGGGAGCGTGCATATTTCCTCCATAGCGCAGCAGACGATCCACCTGCACCTTCCAACACTTCTCCTTGTACATTCCTCCGCGTGGTGAGCCCACTCACTCATCTCGCTCAAGGGCCCTCTGGCCTTGAACGGACCATCTTGGTTTCCTGCCTTCGCTGTTTGTTGTGTAGTATCATCAACAGCAGCTTCCCACCTGCTAGAAACTAGGCCGCCATGCTTGGAGGTCTGTCACAGTACGTGCTGTGTGGCATAGGAAGCCTCGAACACCAACATTCACTAGCGCTACGTAAACTGTTCCTAATGCCTACCATGCCCTCAATGCAGTATGTGGGAAAGTATGTGGATGGCTCACAACGGATACTGTGTTTTTTTTTCATTTGGAATATGAACAAAGGTAGAGTTATATATATAAGGCAGCTACAGGTGCATCATCTCTTGGTTATTTTTAAAACTGTACCAGTATTGGAGGCCTGATATTCAGACGTTTTCACCTATTTGTGAGAGTTAAAAAGCAGAAATGTTGAGCTAACCCTTCCGTGATTGATAAATCAAAATTGTGGTAATGTTGAAGGACGAAAATTTTGAAGATATGTGTATAAGAATAGCTCATTTCTATGCTGTTGACACCTAATTTTTGCCTAGGGCCCGTTGACAGTGAGTAGCAGGATGCATGCCGGGTTTGTGTATGAAGATGATAGCCCACAGGCGGTCATGAAGGCGGAGAAAATCATGAAGACGTGCGTGTGTGGGTTTGCGAATCCGTTTTTAATTATTTTCTAGATTTAGAAAGGATTGACCGAGTTGTGGTCAGGTAGGAGTTGTGTTTAAGTCCAAGTCGGACTCTTGCCTCGGGTGTATAAATATAGACCCAGGTGCTTGTAAAAAACAATCAATACAATCAACTCTTCGGCGCATCGCCACAAAGTCTCGACGGGTTTTTTCGTCACCGGCGTCCATCGGGGCTCCGGCTCGACTGGATCTCGTCAGGTAAGCGCATCGATCTGGTTATGTCGACTTGTCCATGATTAAGATTGATGTGGCTGCTAGTTATCCGGTAATCTAGATCAATCTAGGGTTTACATTACGCATCGACCGCATGGAATTGTTTAAGACCTGGTCCAATTCTTTGTCACGGTTAGTTGACTTGTCCTCGCCGCGACCTTGTTGCCGATTGCTGATGTCGATTTCTGTTTGATCTGGTTATTCGAGTCACGGTTAAGGTGCTTTGTCGATTAGATCTGCTCTTGGTGATTGGGTAGGCAGTTTGACTTGTCCTGTCTGCTTCGCTTAGTTGACGTGTCCTCGGCGAAACAGTTGCTAAGAGTTGGATCTAATTGGCTGAGTATCTGGGACCGGTAGTTGCCGATTATACTTGTACCTGCCGATCGTGTAGAACAGTTTGACGTGTCCTGTTCTACTTCACTTAGTTGACGTGTCCTCGGTGAAGCGATTGTCAGTTTATGGGTATAATTAGTGATTATTGGTTTAATCGTTCTTTCGGGGTGTTTAGCCGATTGCTTACCACGTTCAGATCTATGCTTGCATGCTTTTAAATTGATTTTATTCTTTCAAGTATATGTCTGAGCCTTCTTTTGTCGATTGTCGATCCACCTTACTGTGTTGCTTGCCGATAGATTTTGCCGATTGCCGATTCTAATGCATGCCTTGCTTTATTTATCGCGCGAGTATTCTGTTGCGACATGTCGATTCGTTTCTAGCCGACAGCCGAGTGCTTATTTTTACTTTATTTTATACACTAACATCGGCTGCGGTTACGCATCGGCCTGTCCGGGGCCGATAGTCCGGGAATTTTACACGCTTTTTCTTGTCTTTGTCGATTTGCAGGGAAAATCGACTGGCACGCTCCGGAATTCACCGCGTTCCAAGTCTTGGTCCTGAACGGAGTGAAGCAAATCTCCCAGGCCACATGCGCGAGCGGTAGAACACACATTTTACCGTCAACACACTTTTTTGGCACGCCGGTGGAACAGATCAAGTTCTTAGAGGCAGATGGCGTTTGTTCAAGCTGTTGCTGATGATGGTACTTTGCTCGTTGATACAAAGGGCAACAAGATCATGATTCCTGCACCTTTGTTCGAGATGATAAAGATTCTTCTGAAGTCACTGGCAACAATGAGCTCAATGCTTGGGAGAAGATGTCTTTGGATCAAAAAGGCATATCAGAGTTATCTGTACGATTGCCAAGTGAAGTACTTTGAGACCATCAAGATGACACGCGGCAAGATTACATCAGTGTTGGCTTCGCCAGTGGTGATGAGAGCAGAAGAATTAGCTACAATCAAAGCTGCGAAGATGCCAGATCAAGCTCTGTTGGATGAAGTTGTGAATACTGCGGTTCACAAAGCTTTCATTAACCAGTCAGGGGTGCTTGTTAACACTCTGTACGACATGCTCAAGGCATTTGCTGATGGGACCTTGCAGTTTGATTCTGGATTTATGGGGCCATCATTTACTTTACCACCTACTACTCCAGCACGTCCTGCACCTCCTGGTGGTCAACTTACAGCTCAAGAAGAAACAAGCGCTGCTGGTCAACAGAGGCAACCATATTGCATGCCGCCAGAATTGTGGTCTCCAAGTGCTCAAGCTTTAGCTGCAGGAGCGGCTCGGGTATCGGCGCCAAGTCTTATTGATGCGCCGATGTCTGCGCAGAAGGAAGTAGCTGGTGCAGCTAATGAACCAAGGACGAGTCAAACTCCTCAGACAAGATATCATTTGGCTCCCAATATCAATCCTGCACTGTTCAACCAGGAGATACCGCAAGGCTATCATAGAGTGGCAGATTACAGTGAGCACTACAACAGAGAGCAACCTGCTCAGGCTCAGTCACAATTACCCCAGCCAGCTCAGATGGCTGGGGGGCAAGTGCAGAATTCATCAGAGGATATAGTTGCCAGGCTGGCTGAAGTCATGAAGGAGCAGTTTGATCTTAAGCCCAAGGAGCAGAGCTTTCTGTATCGACGTCCATATCCAGAGTGGATGGAACAAGTTGCTCTGCCACATCGTTACAAGCTGCCAGAGTTCTGCAAGTTTTCTGGGCAAGACAATGTATCCACAGTGGAGCACATTAGCAGATATTTGGCACAGTTGGGAGAGGCATCGGCACAAGATGCTTTGAAGGTCCGTCTGTTTCCTCTGTCGTTATCTGGATCGGCATTCTCATGGTTCACCTCCCTCCCTGCGGGATCCGTGCGGAATTGGGCCGATTTGGAAAAGAAATTCCATTCTTATTTCTTCACTGGCATGGCAGAGTTGAGCATATCAGATTTGACAGCTGTTCGTCAGAAGGCTGGAGAGTCAGTTGCCGATTTTGTCCAGAGATTCAGAGTCATCCGTGGCAGGTGCTATAACCTAAATCTGACGGATCGGCAAATGGCTGAGATTGCTTATCAGGGTTTATTGCCTCAAATCAGAGATAAGTTTGCACCTCAGGAAGTCGATGGCTTAGCACAGCTCTTTCAGAAGGCGTCGATTCATGAAGGGTGTTCAGAATACACGTGGCAGACAGTTTCAGGCGGCTTATGCTGATTATTCTTCTGATTCTGATGATGAAGCTGAAGTTGCTCTTGCTGAGTGGACCAGGAATAAGAAGACTGTTCTCCGTCCATGGGTCAAGCAGAAGGCAGAAGAAAAGAAATATGACTTCGACATCAATAAAGGTGACAAGATATTCGATCTGCTGCTACAAGAGAAGCTTATTCAACTCCCACCTAATCACACGTTGCCTCCAGCTGAGGAGTTGAAGAAGATCAAGTGGTGCAAGTGGCATAATACTCCCTCTCATCACACCAATGAGTGCAAGGTGTTCAGGCAACAGATTCAATCGGCAATTGAGAGTGATCGCATTAAATTCTCTGGTCAAAAGCCGATGAAGATTGATGGGCATCCTTTTCCAGTCAACATGATCGGTGGGTCTGCTGGATTGATCGGCAAGTACTCAAGGAAAAGAGAGAGGGAAGACAGGAGGACTAGTGATGATGACTTCGATCCACACTGGAACTGTCCTTTCTTCCAGTACTGTTGGGAGCAAGGTATGAAGTTGCCACCAATTGAAGGCTGTCCAGGTTGTAGCAGAAGATCTGGGGATTTATACAGAGAAGTTGGTACTTCAAGCCGAGCCCCTATGCGGAGACAGCATGATCGCTTTGAAGGAAGACCAGCATCCAGGGTTTCTGTGCATGAAAGGCTTGGTCCTGTTAATCAAGTTGAAGATTATGAAGAAGATCAGGGCGAGTTCACAGAAAAAGGCCAATGGTGTCCGAGTGGTATTTTTACCAAGACTCAGAAGAGAAGAGTGCAGAGGGCACGTTGCCGGGAACTGAACAAGGAAGTGAACCAGAAAAATGATCATGACAAGGGGCCCGAGTCCAAGAAGGTATGGAGACCAAAAGTCAAATCTCAGGTACACGAAGTTGAAGCTCCTGTCAATATGGTATTTATGCTGCCACGGGAATTTAGTTCTTTGGACATTAATGAGTCGGAAGAAGAAGCTTCTGCCGAATTGTTATTGGGTCCACAGCAGGCAGTGTTTGAGAAGCCATCTGGTGTTGATCATCTCCATCTGAGGGCTCTGTATCTTAATGGTTTCGTCAATGGCAAGCCGATGAGCAAGATGATGGTCGATGGTGGTGCTGCTGTCAATGTTTTGCCGATGGCGACATACAGGAAGATCGGCAAACTGCCTGAAGAGCTGACCAAGACCAACATGACGTTGAGGGATTATGGGGGCAGGAGCTCTGAAGTCAAAGGAGTCACCAATGTCGAGGTCACTATCGGGAGCAAGACTTTGCCGACGACGTTCTTCGTAATTGAAGGCAAAGGATCGTACGCCGTACTATTGGGTAGGGATTGGATTCATGCTAATTGCTGTATCCCGTCTACGATGCATCAGCTCCTTATCCAGTGGATCGGCGACGAGGTGGAAACTATTCAAGCTGACAAATCGGTGAGTGTGGCTATTGCAGACTTCTTGCCGACGATGGTTGAAAGCTTGCCGTGCATATCAGGAACTTACTGGGAAGGTGAAGCACTGGATGTTACCGATGAAGGTGTGTGCATCACAGAAGGATCGGCAACTCCACGGTTGTTATAGCAATTACCGGACCTGGACATCGATCGGCCGATGGAAGCTGGGAAAGAAACAATCGACAATCAGCTGATCGATGAAAGAGAAGAAGGAAAGCTTGGTCATGGTTTTGTATCAGCCGATGAGTTAGAAGAAGTTGACATTGGAGATGGTGACAAACCTCGGCCAACGTTTATTAGTAAGAAGATTTATAAAGACTTCAGAGAAAAATTGATAGCATTATTGAAGGAATATAAAGATTGTTTCGCTTGGGATTATTCTGAGATGCCTGGTCTCAGTCGAGATATTGTTGAACACCGATTGCCTATTAAGCCTGGGTATCGGCCGTTTAAACAACATAATCGGAAGATTGATCCAAAGATTTATGATGCTGTCAAAGAAGAAATTACGAAGTTATATGATGCCAAGTTTATCCGACCCTGTCGATATGCAGAATGGGTGTCCAGTATCGTCCCAGTGATCAAGAAAAATGGGAAGATGCGAGTATGCATTGATTTCAGAGATTTGAATAAGGCTACACCCAAAGATGAGTACCCAATGCCGATAGCAGATGTACTGATCGATGCTGCTGCTGGACACAAGATTTTGAGCTTCATGGATGGAAATGCAGGATATAATCAGATTTTTATGGCTGAAGAAGACATCATAAAGACTGCATTCAGGTGTCCAGGAGCTTTGGGATTGTTTGAATGGGTTGTGATGACTTTTGGGTTGAAAAATGCTGGCGCCACATATCAAAGAGCGATGAATTTCATCTATCATGATCTGATTGGTCGGTTGGTGGAAATTTATATTGATGATGTGATGGTGAAGTCTAAAACAGTTGAAGATCATATTGCTGATTTGCGGCAGGTGCTGGAAAGGACCAGAAAATATGGCTTGAAGATGAATCCGCATAAATGTGCTTTTGGTGTTTCAGCAGGACAATTTCTGGGCTTTATTGTTCATGAAAGAGGAATTGAAATTGGTCCAAGAGCATAGTGTCGATCAAGAAAATTCGGCCTCCTACCAGTAAAAAAGAGTTGCAGTCTCTGATGGGCAAAATCAATTTTGTGAGAAGATTTATTTCTAATCTTTCTGGGAAGATTGATGCTTTTACTCCTTTGTTGAAGTTAAAAGCAGATCAAGAGTTCCGGTGGGAAGCCCAACATCAGAAGGCGCTTGATGATGTCAAGAAATATTTAATCTCACCACCTGTGTTGATGCCACCTAAGCCAGGTATTCCTTTCAAGTTATATTTGTCTGCCGATGACAAGTGTATTGGTTCGGCATTGACGCAAGTACAAGATGGCGATGAAAGGATTATCTTTTATCTCAGTCGGAGATTGCTGGATGCAGAGACAAGATATTCTGAGATTGAAAGGTTATGCTTATGCCTTTATTTCTCTTGCACTAAATTAAGACATTATTTGTTATCCGAAGAATGCACTATTGTTTGCCGATCCGATGTCGTCAAATACATCTTGTCCGCTCCGATATTGAAGGGCAGGCTTGGGAAGTGGATGCTAGCAATTGCAGAATTTGATCTTAAATATGAATCTGCTAAAGCTGTGAAGGCCCAGGTTTTTGCTGATTTGATAGTCCAGCATGGGGGGCATGATGAAAGTGTGGTGGAGCCAGTTCCATGGCGCTTATCGTTTGACGGGTCGATTTGCAAAAATGGATGTGGTATCGGCATTGTCATTGTCACGCCAAAAGGGTCCAGGTCTGAATTTTCATTCACAGTAGAAGCTCATACTAATAATCAAGTTGAATATGAGGCTGTGTTGAAAGGACTACAACTGTTGAAGGAAGCCAATGCCGATTTTGTTGAAGTTGTTGGGGATTCTTTGCTGATTGTTGGGCAATTGAATGGTGAATATGAGTGTAAAGATGAAGTACTTCGGGATTATTATCAGAAGTGTCAAGATTTAATGAAGAGCTTCAAGCATATCACATTCAGCCATATTCCGCGACAAATGAATTCTGAAGCTAATGACTTGGCTCAGCATGCATCTGGGTATCGGCTTATTGTAGGTACTGTTGATAATGAAGCCGATGTCGGTTTGCAGGATTGGAGGACTGAGATCGTGAATTATTTGAAGGATCCAACCCAGAAAACGTCCAGAGAATTACGATACAAGGCAATAAAATATGTGTTAATTGATGATCAGCTTTATTATAGGACGTTGGAAGGGATTCTGTTGAAGTGTCTGAATGCCGATGAAGCCAAGAAGATGCTGATGGAGGTTCATGATGGGATTTGTGGGACTCATCAGTCAGCATACAAGATGAAATGGTTAATCAGAAGAGGTGGATATTTCTGGCCCACCATGCTTGAAGATTGTTTTGAATATTATAAGGGCTGTCAGGATTGTCAGAAGTATGGATCGATTCAAAGAGCTCCAGCATCGGCAATGAACCCTATTATCAAGCCGTGGCCATTCAGAGGATGGGAATCGACATGATTGGTGAGATTAATCCTTCCTCCAGTAAGGGACATAAATATATATTGGCGGCTACGGATTATTTCACCAAGTGGGTTGAAGCAGTACCTTACAGAAGTGTGGCTTCGAGGGATGTGATTGCTTTTGTTAAAGAGCACATAATCTTCAGATTTGGTATCCCTCAAACTATCACCACGGATCAAGGTTCTATTTTTATTTCTGAAGAGTTCAGAGATTTTGCTGATGACATGGGTATTAAGTTATTAAATTCGTCACCATATTATGCCCAAGCAAATGGTCAGGCTGAAGCTTCAAATAAATCCTTGATCAAGTTGATTAAGCGCAAGATTAGTGATCAACCGAGAAGGTGGCATACTTCGTTGGCCGATTCATAATGGGCATATCGAATGTCTCGTCATGGGTCAGTACAAGTAACACCATATCAGTTGGTGTATGGGCATGAAGCTGTTTTGCCATGGGAAGTTAAGGCAGGATCGAGAAGAGTCGATCTGCAGAATCAATTGACAGCAGAGCAGTATCATGATCTCATGATGGATGAATTGGAAGATGTCAATCAGCAGCGGTTAGTTGCATTGA
The DNA here is from genome assembly GCA_012490785.1 of Eragrostis nindensis. Classification (NCBI taxonomy): domain Eukaryota; kingdom Viridiplantae; phylum Streptophyta; class Magnoliopsida; order Poales; family Poaceae; genus Eragrostis; species Eragrostis nindensis. The sequence goes on along the minus strand of JAAXCT010002128.1, from coordinate 84,173 downwards.
AGAAAATTCAAGACAATAAAGCACGGGTGGCTCGGCATTATAATAAGAAGGTGGTGGCTAAGCAATTTGATGAGGGAGATCTCGTCTGGAAAGTCAAGTTGCCGATTGGCGTACGAGATAATCGTTTCGGCAAGTGGTCATCTAATTGGGAAGGTCCTTATATAATTAGCCGATGCGTGCCCGGTAATGCTTATATCTTGAAGGAGCTGGATGGGAAGAATTTGGCCGAGCGCTTAATGGAAAGTATCTAAAGAAATACTACCCTAGCATTTGGGTGGGTTCTTAGGGTGTTCGGTTAAATTTCCAGCAAAGCCGACGTTGAGAGCGTCGCCTTTAAAGATGGCCGATGTCGATGGTATCGCCCTTAGAAAAATAAAGGAAGAACAAGAGAAGACAATGAAGTTCTTAATAGTTTACAAGATATTACATCATACATGGGGATACAAAATTAGATGACCAAGAATACACAGTGCGGCTGCTGTCAAGTGTCAACCAAGTGCTGGCGCAGGGTAGGATGGGTCGTTGCTCCAGTATACGAGGAGAGGAGCAACTTCATGGACCTCATCACGTCGAAGAAGATGTTATCCCTGAGAAGGAACCTTATCTGACGAAGAACATGAGTTCTCCCTCGTAGCCTGAAGAGGAGCCGCCGTCTTCAGGGATTAGCTCAAGAGGGATAGCGTCGGAATAGGGATTGGAGAGAAGCAGAAGGAAGACAAGAGGCCAGAGCGTAGATCTGGAAGAAGAGGAGCTCATGGTTGCTTTCTTGCTGTTTAAGATGCATTGGTCAGGCTTTGTGAAAGGAATTTTTATTGCTAGCCATTATGTGGATGATTCTGGTGAAGGGAGCCAATCCTTTTATAGGCCGAGATGCGGAAGAAGATAAGATCGTGGAATAGTGAAAGACCTATTGCAAATTAAAGCGATTGGTACGAATTGTCTGCCGAAGAGGTGCACGCCATGTGAAGACAAAGGTACAACTCATCAAGTCAAATGTACAGTTTTCACGTGAAGGGTCATCTAGGAGCTTGCAGACGTGATGGATGGTGGACAACCCGGCGCATGGAAATTCCATACCCCGGCTTGGGGGGCATGTGTTGACACCTAATTTTTGCCTAGGGCCCGTTGACAGTGAGTAGCAGGATGCATGCCGGGTTTGTGTATGAAGATGATAGCCCACAGGCGGTCATGAGGCGGAGAGGAGAAAAACATGAAGACGTGCGTGTGTGGGTTTGCGAATCCGTTTTTAATTATTTTCTAGATTTAGAAAGGATTGACCGAGTTGTGGTCAGGTAGGAGTTGTGTTTAAGTCCAAGTCGGACTCTTGCCTCGGGTGTATAAATATAGACCCAGGTGCTTGTAAAAAACAATCAATACAATCAACTCTTCGGCGCATCGCCACAAATTCTCGACGGGTTTTTTCGTCACCGGCGTCCATCGGGGCTCCGGCTCGACTGGATGGACTCGTCAGGTAAGCGCATCGATCTGGTTATGTCGACTTGTCCATGATTAAGATTGATGTGGCTGCTAGTTATCCGGTAATCTAGATCAATCTAGGGTTTACATTACGCATCGACCGCATGGAATTGTTTAAGACCTGGTCCAATTCTTTGTCACGGTTAGTTGACTTGTCCTCGCCGCGACCTTGTTGCCGATTGCTGATATCGATTTCTGTTTGATCTGGTTATTCGAGTCACGGTTAAGGTGCTTTGTCGATTAGATCTGCTCTTGGTGATTGGGTAGGCAGTTTGACTTGTCCTGTCTGCTTCGCTTAGTTGATGTGTCCTCGGCGAAACAGTTGCTAAGAGTTGGATCTAATTGGCTGAGTATCTGGGACCGGTAGTTGCCGATTATACTTGTACCTGCCGATCGTGTAGAACAGTTTGACGTGTCCTGTTCTACTTCACTTAGTTGACGTGTCCTCGGTGAAGCGATTGTCAGTTTATGGGTATAATTAGTGATTATTGTTTTTTAATCGTTCTTTCGGGGTGTTTAGCCGATTGCTTACCACGTTCAGATCTATGCTTGCATGCTTTTTTAAATTGATTTTATTCTTTCAAGTATATGTCTGAGCCTTCTTTGTCGATTGTCGATCCACCTTACTGTGTTGCTTGCCGATAGATTTTGCCGATTGCCGATTTCTGATGCATGCCTTGCTTTATTTATCGCGCGAGTATTCTGTTGCGACATGTCGATTCGTTTCTAGCCGACAGCCGAGTGCTTATTTTTACTTTATTTTATACACTAACATCGGCTGCGGTTACGCATCGGCCTGTCGGGGCCGATAGTCCGGGAATTTTACACGCTTTTTCTTGTCTTTGTCGATTTGCAGGGAAAATCGACTGGCACGCTCCGGAATTCACCGCGTTCCAAGTCTTGGTCCTGAACGGAGTGAAGCAAATCTCCCAGGCCACGTGTGCGAGCGGTAGAACACACATTTTACCGTCAACATATGCATTATTTTTCAACTGCCCCAAAGCTCTTTATGCATAATTCAACATCCCCAAAGTCTTCTTCCATGAGGCACACTCCATTCATGTCATAGAAAGTGCATGAAGACACGATTTTCACAGGCAGGCAGGCAGGCGAGCGTTTTCTTGTTTTCCCTCTTCACTTTATGGTCTTGGAAGATCATCATCACGGTAGCCTCTGGGACAGCTTGAGCTTCCCGTGTTCGCAAGATGTCGCGCTTTCTTCAGGGCAAGCATCACCTAAAGAAAGTCTTGCAAGCTTGCCAGCATCCTCACCACACAGCTTGCCGTTGACCTCCTCCATGCCATGATAGCTCAGCAATCCGCTGGTTGGGCCGGGGTCACAGCCTACCCAGCCTCCTCCACTAGCCATGAACAGATGAAGATGACTGTAGTTCTTAAAATGCAGTCTTGGATTATTTGTCCATAGTGCCCTAATTCGATGTGTTGTGCTTCCAATATCGAAGTGTGTGATGAAGAAGCACCGAAACTTGCCATATATATGCACGAAGAAACGGATGTCAAGATCAATCATCGATGTTGCACCACCACGAACAGTGGGAATACAGGCAATAAGGACTTATAACTACGGAGAGTGCTAGGAGACCAACCGGGAGATTATATAGACAAATTAATTAAGATCCACCGGCTGAATTGCTTACGTCTGACTCCTTTGATAACCCCTAGAACATCGGAACTAACCGAGATAGTATGCAGTAAACCTCGTATTAGCAACCCTACATAGATCTAGATACCGGATAACTAGCAATTAAGAAACTACAATTAATGTCAAACCTAATTGAGAAAGTATTGATCTTAACCATGTCATTACCGAGGTGATGAATTCCGTGCCATGCACCAAGATCGAGCCGATGCAGCCCGCACAAGACAAAAAACCCGTTGACAGAACAGGTTGGCTATGCGTCAAAAGTTGTATTGAATGTGATTAGGGTTTTTCTACAAATCTTGGTTTATATTTATACACTCGAGGCAGACTCTAATGTGCATGTGACTCTAATAGTTCGATACAAACACGACTTGGCTTGATCCTTTATTTTTTGTCAAAAAGTAAAATACTTTATAAACTAATCTTCTCCGTGGCGACCATGGTTAGGACCCTACATCTCCTAGTCAATTAATGCGGCATGTAAAACCTACTACTGGTCCCTCTTGACTTTCAATCATGCTGCGTGTCTCTGACACCTCCACTACCACAAGGAAAATCTTTTTTTTCCCTTGCACCGTATCCGCTCCTAGCTTGTGCCTTCCTTAGTGGACCAATCAATTCTTAGTGTCAATATAATAGTGTGCCAACTAGCACAAGGGCTTTTCCTGATGTATCAAATCCAAGTCCACTATAATATCCATAGTGTCATCCCTTTTACCTGATTCTTCATCATAACTCAAGAACAACACTATATACGAATATGAAGGATTAGCAGGTATAACGATAGTGTTTATGCTTTCAAAACAGGGTGTTATTGGCATATAAAAATGAGTACTTAAATGATGCCAATAAAGTTCATTATGTTATAAAATTTCAACCCTTCAACCCTATCACCTGTGCAGACGAACAAGGAGTGGGATCCGAAGATGTATGTAATATTTTCTAGTGAATCATGTAATATTTCTCTATACCAATCACTTGACACTCTCTATCGGATCACAGGTAGTACTGGAGATAACATGCTGCTGGTGACAGAGTGGAGATAACATGCTGCTGGTGAGCATGGTCATCACAAGTGAGCTTTACTTTTGGAACTTCCGTCACAATTAGCTTGTCTAATAATCTATTTGCTCAGTAATCACCCTTGAGAGGCAATTGTTGCTCGGTGCTGAAGCATTCAATCTAGCATATTAGTGCATGGCTGTTGAGCTGCTTTAAGTCACTGCTTGTCATTAGCATCTGTTGGTAATCTTTCCTATCAGGCTGCCCGCACTGGCGTCCGCCATCGCTTCCTGCAGGAACCAAATAGCGGAAAAACGTCTGCACCGGGCTCCTCTACCGATTCCTCTATCGTTCCGTAAACGCTTGCCCACGCCAAATCTAGCGGAAGTAGAGGATCTCCTCTACGACCGGAGCGGGGCCCACCACCGCGCGCCTCGCGACGGGAGAGCCGAACGCCGTCGACCCCGGGCGGAGCCCTTCCTCCTCGCGACGCGGAGCCCCGCCAACGTCTCCACGACGCCGTCGACCGCGACGATGCAGGCAGGAGGAGGAGGAGGAGGCGCGCCAAGGTCCTCGCCCGCGCTTGCCGCAGGAGGAGGCGGAGCAGGCTAGTGGAGGTGCGCCCGCCATTTGCCGCCGCCATCCAGCTCCCCATGGCCGAATCGAGCTGAATCGAGAGAGAGAGAGATCCCCATGGCGGATCTGGACGGACCTCGTTCCCACGCGGAGGGAGGAGGGGGATGGGGGCTCGTCGTCGGAGCCCCTCGCGGCGCCGGCCCTCCGCTCCGCCGTGCATCCACCGGCCGCAGCTTCGTCTCCTCCGCCGTCGGGCCCCTCTCCATGCCTGCTTCTCCGCTACAACAAAACGGTACTATAGTGGCGGACTGCATTGTTGCACAGCGGCGGTTGTTGTTTGAACCGTCGCTAGAAATGCTTTTTGCATTTGTAGGCGGCGTTTTACACAGACGTCAGCAGTCCCTGTTATTTGTAGAGGCGGAGCATGGCTTGGGCCGCCGCTACAAATCCGTTTTCAGCGGCGGTCCATCCAACAGCCCGCCGCTGCTTCATCTCCACGGCCCATTTACACTCTTCGGCCCAATATTTCCGGTTACAGTATAAAACTTACAAACGCTAACCCTAAACACCGCCTCCCTCCTTTCTCAGTGCCGCCTCCCTCCCTTCTCACACTCCGGCTATCTTCTCCCTCCCTTCTCCTTCACTGGCCCCTATCCCCGTCGCATCCACAGGTGCCGCGATTTTGAGCGCGTGGGCCACTCCTCAGCGACGAAGGCTGACATGGTGCTCCCCGGCGTGGCGGCTCCCCGGATCCAGAGCACATGGGTGTTGACGGTAAAATGTGTGTTCTACCGCTCGCACACGCGGCCTGAGAGATTTGCTTAACTCTGTTCAGCGCCAAAACTTGGAACGCGGTGAATTCCGGAGCGTGCCAGTCGATTTTCCCTGCAAACCGACAAAGACAAGAAAAGCGTGTAAAATTCCCGGACTATCGGCCCCGGACAGGCCGATGCGTAACCGCAGCGATGGTTAGTGAACAAAAGAGAAATAAGATAAAACACTCGGCTGTCGGCTAGAAACGAATCGACATGTCGCAACAGTAAGTACTCGCACGATACATAAAGCAAGGCATGCATCAGAATCGGCAATCGGCAAAGCATGCGATCGGCAAAATCTATCGGCAAGTAGCACAGTAAGATAGATCGACAATCGACAAAGGGAGGCTCAGACTATACTTGAACAGGAGCAATAAAATATTTAAAGGCACGCAAGCATAAGTCTGAACGTGGTAAACAATCGGCTAAACACCCCGAAAGAACGATTAAACCAGTAACCACTAATTATACCCGTAATCTGACAATCGCTTCACCGAGGACACGTCAACTAAGTGAAGTAGAACAGGACACGTCAAACTGCTCTACACGATCGGCAGATACAAGTATAATCGGCAACTACCGGTCCCAGGTACTCAGCAAACTAGATCTAACCCTTGGCAACTGTTTCGCCGAGGACACGTCAACTAAGCGAAGCAGACAGGACAAGTCAAACTGCCTACCCAATCACCAAGAGCAGATCTAATCGACAAAGCACCTTAACCGTGACTCGAGTAACCAGATCAAACAGGAATCGACATCAGCAATCGGCAACAAGGTCGCGGCGAGGACAAGTCAACTAGCCGTGACAAAGAATTGGACCAGGTCTTAAACAATTCCATGCAGTCGACGCACGATGTAAACCCTAGATTGATCTAGATTACCGGATAACTAGCAGCCACATCAATCTAATCATGGACAAGTCGACATAACCAGATCGATGCGCTTACCTGACGAGATCCAGTCGAGCCGGAGCCCCGATGGACGCCGGTGGTGAAAAAAACCCGTCGAGAAATTGTGGCGATGCGCCGAAGAGTTGATTGTATTGATTGTCTTGATTACAAGCGCCTGGGTCTATATTTATACACCCGAGGCAAGAGTCCGATTTGGACTTAAACACGACCCCTACCTGACCACAACTCGGTCAATCCTTCCTAAATCTAGGAAATAATTAAAAAAGGACACCAAACCAACCGGGCGCGTGCGGCTTCGGGATTTCTTTGGCCTCATGATATCCTGCGGGCCACCACTTCGGCACATATCTTTTCATACCTGCCGCGCACTCCGTCTTCCACTGACAGCGGGCCCTAGTCCAAATTTTGGTGTCAACACATGCCCCCCAAGCCGGGGTATGGAATTTCCATGCGCCGGGTTGTTCCACCATCTATCATGTCTGCAAGCTTCTAAATGACCCTTCACGTGAAAACTGTACATTTGACTTGATGAACTGTACCTTCGTCTTCACATGGCGTGCACCTCTTCGGCAGACAATTCGTACCAATCGCTTTAATTTGCAATAGGTCTTGCACTATTCCACGATCTTATCTTCTTCCGCATCTTGGCCTATAAAGGACCGGCTTCCTTCACCGAAATCATCAACACAATGGCCAGCAATAAAAATCCCTTTTACAAAGCCTGACCAATGCATTCTGATCAGCAAGAAAGCAACCATGAGCTCTTCTTCTCACAGATCTACGCTCCGACCTCTTGCCCTCCTTCTACTTCTCTCCTATCTCTTTCATCCCGACGCTATCCCTCTTGAGCTAATCCCTGAAGATGGCGGCTCCTCTTCAGACTGCGAGGAAGAACTCATGCTCTTCGTCAGACAAGGTTCCTTCTCAGGGATAACATCTTCTTCGACATGATGCGGTCCATGCATTTGCTCCTCTCCTCGTATGCTGGAGCAACGACCCATCCTATCCTGTGTCAGCACTTGGTTGACACTTGACAGCAGCCGCAGTGTGTATTCTTAGTGCAAGAACTTTGTACTCCCATGTATGATGTAACCCCTTGTAAACTATAAGAACTTCATTGTCTTCTTTTGTTCTTTCTGCATATTTTCCCTAAGGGCGATACCAGTCGACATCGGCCATCTCGAAGACGACGCTCTTAACGTCGGCTCAACTGGAAATTTAGCCGAACACTTTTAAGAACCAACCCAGATGCTGGGGTAATACTTCTTCAAATATTTTCCATTAAGCGCTCGGCCAAATTCTTCTCCATCCAGTTCTTTCAAAAAATAAGCATTACCGGGCACGCATCGGCTAATTATATAAGGACCTTCCCAATTAGGTGACCACTTGCCGAAACGATTATCTCGCACGCCAATCGGCAACTTGACTTTCCAAACGAGATCTCCTTCATCAAATTGCTTAGTCACCACCTTTTTATTATAATGCTGAGCCACCCGTGCCTTATTATCTTGAATTTTCTTCAACGCAATTAACCGCTGCTGATTAACATCTTCTAATTCATCCATCATGAGATCATGGTACTGTTCCGCCGTCAGTTGATTTTGGAGATCGACTCTTCTTGATCCGGCAGTAACTTCCCATGGCAAAACAGCTTCATGACCATACACCAACTGATATGGTGTTACTTGTACTGACCCATGACGAGACATCCGATATGCCCATAATGAATCGGCTAACGAAATATGCCATCTCCTCGGCTGATCACTAATCTTGCGCTTAATCAACTTGATCAAGGATTTGTTCGAAGCTTCGGCTTGACCATTTGCTTGGGCATAATACGGCGATGAATTCAATAATTTAATACCCATATCATCAGCAAAATCTCTGAACTCTTCAGAAATAAAATAGAACCTTGATCTGTAGTGATAGTCTGAGGGATACCAAACCTGAAGATTATGTGCTCTTTAACAAAAGCAATCACATCCCTTGATGCCACACTTCTGTAAGGCACTGCTTCAACCCACTTGGTGAAATAATCCGTAGCTGCCAATATATACTTATGCCCCTTGCTGGAAGCAGGATTAATCTCACGAATCATGTCGATTCCCCATCCTCTGAATGGCCACGGTTTGACAATAGGGTTCATCGCTGATGCTGGAGCTCTTTGAATCGATCCGTACTTCTGACAATCCTGACAGCCCTTATAATATTCAAAACAATCTTCGAGCATGGTAGGCCAGAAATATCCACCTCTCCTGATCAACCATTTCATCTTGAATGCCGATTGATGAGTCCCACAAATCCCATCATGAACCTCCATCAGCATCTTCTTGGCTTCGTCGGCATTCAGACATTTCAATAGAATCCCTTCTAATGTTCTATAATAAAGCTGATCATCAACTAGCACATATTTTATTGCCTTGTACCGCAGCTCTCTGGACGTTTTCTGGGTCGGATCCTTCAAGTAATTTACTATCTCAACCCTCCAGTCTTGCAAATCGACATCGGCTTCATTATCAACAGAACCTACAATAAGCCGATACCCAGATGCATGTTGAGCCAAATCATTAGTTTCAGAATTCATTTGTCGAGGAATATGGCTGAATGTGATATGCTTAAAGTTCTTCATTAGATCTTGACACTTCTGATAATAACTCCGAAGCACTTCATCTTTGCATTCATATTCACCATTCAATTGCCCCACAATCAGCAAAGAATCCCCAACAACTTCAACGAAATCGGCATTGGCGTCCTTCAACAGTTGTAGTCCTTTCAACACAGCTTCATATTCAACTTGATTGTTAGTATGAGCTTCTACTGTGAATGAGAATTCAAACCTGGATCCTTTTGGTGTGACAATGACAATGCCGATACCAGATCCGTTTTTGCAAATCGATCCATCAAACAATAAGCGCCATGGGACTGGCTCCACCACACTTTCATCATGCCCCCTATGCTGAACTATCAAATCAGCAAATACCTGGGCCTTCACAGCTTTAGGAGATTCATATTTAAGATCAAATTCTGCAATTGCTAGCATCCACTTCCCAAGTCTGCCTTTCAATATTGGAGCGGACAAGATGTATTTGACGACATCGGATCGGCAAATAATAGTGCATTCTTCGGATAACAAATAGTGTCTTAACTTAGTGCAAGAGAAATAAAGGCATAAGCATAACCTTTCAATCTCAGAATATCTTGTCTCTGCATCCAGCAATCTCCGACTGAGATAAAAGATAATCCTTTCATCGCCATCTTGTACTTGCGTCAATGCCGAACCAATACACTTGTCATCGGCAGACAAATATAACTTGAAAGGAATACCTGGCTTAGGTGGCATCAACACAGGTGGCGAAATTAAATATTTCTTGACATCATCAAGCGCCTTCTGATGCTGGGCTTCCCATCGGAACTCTTGATCAGCTTTTAACTTCAACAGAGGAGTAAAAGCATCAATTTTCACAGAAAGATTAGAAATAAATCTTCTCACAAAATTGATCTTGCCCATTAGAGACTGCAATTCCTTTTTACTGGTAGGAGGTTGAATTTTCTTGATCGACTCTATGCTCTTGGGACCAATTTCAATTCCTCTTTCATGAACGATAAAGCCCAGAAATTGTCCTGCTGAAACACCAAAAGCACATTTATGCGGATTCATCTTCAAGCCATACTTTCTGGTTCTCTCCAGTACCTGCCGCAAATCAGCAATATGATCTTCAACTGTTTTGGACTTCACCATCACATCATCAATATAAATTTCCACTAATCGACCAATCAGATCATGATAGATGAAATTCATTGCTCTTTGATATGTGGCGCCAGCATTTTTCAGCCCAAAAGTCATCACAACCCATTCAAACAATCCCAAAGCTCCCGGACACCTGAATGCAGTCTTTATAATATCTTCTTCAGCCATAAAAATCTGATTATATCCTGCATTCCCATCCATGAAGCTCAAAATCTTGTGTCCAGCAGCAGCATCAATCAGTACATCTGCTATCGGCATCGGGTACTCATCTTTGGGTGTAGCCTTGTTCAAATCTCTGAAATCGATGCACACCCGCATCTTCCCATTTTTCTTGATCACTGGGACGATACTGGACACCCATTCTGCATATCGACAGGGCCGGATGAACTTGGCATCATATAACTTTGTAATTTCTTCCTTGACAGCATCATAAATCTTTGGATCAATCTTCCGATTATGTTGTTTAAACGGCCGATACCCAGGCTTAATAGGCAATCGGTGTTCAACAATATCTCGACTGAGACCAGGCATCTCGGAATAATCCCAAGCAAAACAATCTTTATATTCCTTCAATAATGCTATCAATTTTTCTCTGAAGTCTTTACAGATCTTCTTACTAATAAATGTCGGCCGAGGCTTGTCACCATTTCCAATATCAACTTCTTCTAATTCATCGGCCGACTGCAATTCCATGACCAAGCTTTCCCTCCTCCCTTTCATCGATCAGCTGATTGTCGATTGCTTCTTTCTTCTCAGCTTCCGTCGGCCGATCGACGTCCAGGTTCGGTAATTGCTATAACAACCGTGGAGTTGCCGATCCTTCAGTAATGCAAACACCTTCATCGGTAACATCCAATGCTTCGCCTTCCCAGTAAGTTCCTGATATGCAAGGCAAGCTTTCAACCATCGTCGGCAAGAAGTCTGCAGTAGCCACACTCACCGATTTGTCAGCTTGAATAGTTTCCACCTCGTCGCCGATCCACTGGATAAGGAGCTGATGCATCGTAGACGGGATACAGCAATTAGCATGAATCCAATCCCTACCCAGCAGTACGGCGTACGAACCTTTGCCTTCAATTACGAAGAACGTCGTTGGCAAGGTCTTGCTTCCGATAGTGACTTCGACATTGGTAACTCCTTTGACTTCAGAGCTCCTGCCCCCATAATCTCTTAACGTCATGTTGGTCTTGGTCAGCTCTTCAGGCAATTTGCCGATCTTCCTGTATGTCGCCATCGGCAACACATTGACAGCAGCACCACCGTCGACCATCATCTTGCTCATCGGCTTGCCATTGACGAAACCATTAAGGTACAGAGCCCTCAGATGGAGATGATCAACACCAGACGGCTTCTCAAACACTGCCTGCTGTGGACCCAATAACAACTCGGCAGAAGCTTCTTCTTCCGATTCATTAATGTCCAAAGAACTAAATTCTCGTGGCAGCATAAATACCATATTGACAGGAGCTTCAACTTCATGTATTTGAGATTTGACTTTTGGTCTCCATACCTTTTTTGACTTGGGCCCCTTGTCATGATCATCCTCCTGGTTCACTTCCTTGTTCAGCTCCCGGCAACGTGCCCTCTGTACTCTTCTCTTCTGAGTCTTGGTAAAAATACCACTCGGACACCATTGGCCTTCTTCTGTGAATTCGCCCTGATCATCTTCATCATCTTCAACTTGATTGACAGGACCAAGTCTTTCATGCACAGAAACCCTTGATGATGGTCTCCTCATAGGACCTCGGCTTGAAGAACCAACTTCCCTGTACAAATCTCCGGATCTTCTGCTACAACCTGGACAGCCTTCAATTGGTGGCAGCTTCATACCCTGCTCCCAACAGTACTGGAAGAACGGACAGTTCCAGTGTGGATCGAAGTCATCATCACTCGTCCTCCTGTCTTCCCTCTCCCTTTTCCTTGAGTACTTGCCGATCAAAGCAGCAGATCCACCGATCATGTTGACTGGAAAAGGATGTCCATCAATCTTCATCGGCTTCTGACCAGAGAATTTAATACGATCACTCTCAATTGCCGATTGGATCTGTTGCCTGAACACTTTGCACTCATTGGTGTGATGAGAGGGAGTATTATGCCACTTGCACCACTTGATCTTTTTCAACTCCTCAGCCGGAGGCAATGTATGATTAGGTGGGAGTTGAATAAGCTTTTCTTGTAGCAGCAGATCGAATATCTTGTCGGCTTTGTTGATATCAAAGTCATACTTCTTTTCTTCTGCCTTCTGCTTGACCCATGGACAGAGAACAGTCTTCTTATTCCTGGTCCACTCAGCAAGAGCAACTTCACCTTCGTCATCAGAATCAGAAGAATAATCGGCATAAGCCGCCTGGAACTGTCTGCCACGTGTATTCTGAACACGCCCTTCATGAATCGACGCCTTCTGAAAGAGTTGTGCCAAGCCATCGACTTCTTGAGGTGCAAACTTGTCTCTAATCTGGGGCAGCAAACCTTGATAAGCAATTTCAGCCATTTGCCGATCCGTCAGATTCAGGTTATAGCACCTGCCACGGATGACTCTGAACCTTTGGACAAAATCGGCAACTGACTCTCCAGCCTTCTGACGAACAGCTGTCAAATCTGATATGCTCAGTTCTGCCATGCCAGTGAAGAAATAAGAGTGGAATTTCTTTTCCAAATCGGCCCAATTCCGCACGGATCCCGCAGGGAGGGAGGTGAACCATGAGAATGCCGATCCAGATAATGACAGAGGAAACAGACGGACCTTCAATGCATCTTGCGCTGATGCTTCTCCCAACTGTGCCAAATATCTGCTAATGTGTTCCACTGTGGACACATTGTCTTGTCCAGAAAACTTGCAGAATTCTGGCAGCTTGTAACGATGTGGCAGAGCAACTTGTTCCATCCACTCTGGATATGGACGTCGATACAGAAAGCTCTGCTCCTTGGGCTTGAGGTCGAATTGCTCCTTCATGACTTCAGCCAACCTGGCAACTATATCTTCTGATGAATTTTGCACTTGCCCCCCAGCCACTTGAGCTGGCTGGGGTAATTGTGACTGAGCCTGAGCAGGTTGTTCCCTGGTGTAGTGCTCACTGTAATCTGCCACTCTATGATAGCCTGGCGGTATCTCCTGGTTGAACAGTGCAGGATTGACATTGGGGGCCAAATGATACCTCGTCTGAGGCGTCTGACTAACCCTTGGCTCAGGAGCTGTAACACCTGCTTCTTTCTGCGTGGACAACGGCGCATCAATAAGACTTGGCGCCGATACCCGAGCAGCCCCTGCAGCCAGAGCTTGAGAACTTGTGGACCACAACTCTGGTGGCATGCCATATGGTTGCCTTTGCTGACCAGCAGCGCTTGTTTCTTCTTGAGCTGTGGGTTGACCACCATGAGGTGCAGGACGTGCTGGAGTAGTAGGTGGTAAAGTAAATGATGGCCCCATAAATCCAGAATCAAACTGCAATGTCCCATCAGCAAATGCCTTGAGCATGTTGTACAGAGTATTAACAAGCACCCATGACTGGTTAATGAAGGCCTTGTGAACCGCAGTATTCACAACTTCATCCAACAGAGCTTGATCTGGCATCTTCGCAGCTTTGATTGCAGCCAATTCTTCTGCTCTCATCACCACTGGCGAAGCCAACACTGATGTAATCTTGCCACGTGTCATCTTGATGGTCTCAAAGTACTTCACTTGGCAATCGTACAGATAACTCTGATATGCCTTTTTCTGATCCAAAGACATCTTCTCCCAAGCATTGAGCTCATTGTTGCCAGTGACTTCAGAAGAATCTTTATCATCTCGAACAAATGGAGCAGGAATCATGATCTTGTGGCCCTTTGCGTCGACGAGCAAAGTTCCATCATCAGCAACAGCTTGAACGAACGCCATCTGCTTCTAAGAACTTCGATCTGTCCCACCGGGCGTGCCAAAAAGTGTGTTGACGGTAAAATGTGTGTTCTACCGCTCGCACACGCGGCCTGAGAGATTTGCTTAACTCTGTTCAGCGCCAAAACTTGGAACGCGGTGAATTCCGGAGCGTGCCAGTCGATTTTCCCTGCAAACCGACAAAGACAAGAAAAGCGTGTAAAATTCCCGGACTATCGGCCCCGGACAGGCCGATGCGTAACCGCAGCCGATGGTTAGTGAACAAAAGAGAAATAAGATAAAACACTCGGCTGTCGACTAGAAACGAATCGACATGTCGCAACAGTAAGTACTCGCACGATACATAAAGCAAGGCATGCATCAGAATCGGCAATCGGCAAAGCATGCGATCGGCAAAATCTATCGGCAAGTAGCACAGTAAGGTAGATCGACAATCGACAAAGGGAGGCTCAGACTATACTTGAACAGGAGCAATAAAATATTTAAAGGCACGCAAGCATAAGTCTGAACGTGGTAAACAATCGGCTAAACACCCCGAAAGAACGATTAAACCAGTAACCACTAATTATACCCGTAATCTGACAATCGCTTCACCGAGGACACGTCAACTAAGTGAAGTAGAACAGGACACGTCAAACTGCTCTACACGATCGGCAGATACAAGTATAATCGGCAACTACCGGTCCCAGGTACTCAGCAAACTAGATCTAACCCTTGGCAACTGTTTCGCCGAGGACACGTCAACTAAGCGAAGCAGACAGGACAAGTCAAACTGCCTACCCAATCACCAAGAGCAGATCTAATCGACAAAGCACCTTAACCGTGACTCGAGTAACCAGATCAAACAGGAATCGACATCAGCAATCGGCAACAAGGTCGCGGCGAGGACAAGTCAACTAGCCGTGACAAAGAATTGGACCAGGTCTTAAACAATTCCATGCAGTCGACGCACGATGTAAACCCTAGATTGATCTAGATTACCGGATAACTAGCAGCCACATCAATCTAATCATGGACAAGTCGACATAACCAGATCGATGCGCTTACCTGACGAGATCCAGTCGAGCCGGAGCCCCGATGGACGCCGGTGACGAAAAACCCGTCGAGAAATTGTGGCGATGCGCCGAAGAGTTGATTGTATTGATTGTCTTGATTACAAGCGCCTGGGTCTATATTTATACACCCGAGGCAAGAGTCCGATTTGGACTTAAACACGACCCCTACCTGACCACAACTCGGTCAATCCTTCCTAAATCTAGGAAATAATTAAAAAAGGACACCAAACCAACCGGGCGCGTGCGGCTTCGGGATTTCTTTGGCCTCATGATATCCTGCGGGCCACCACTTCGGCACATAATCTTTTCATACCTGCCGCGCACTCCGTCTTCCACTGACAGCGGGCCCTAGTCCAAATTTTGGTGTCAACAATGGGTTAGCCCTGCCCGCCGCCGCGGAGGCCGACACGGTGCTCCCCCGGCGCGACGGCTCCTCGGATCCAGGGCACGTCGGCCAGCCGTGACCGCAGCCATGAAGCGCGAGCGCGGCAACGCGGTGCTCCCCCGGTGCTGCTGCTTCCCGGATCTGGACGCCAACGTCCCGTCCTCTGCCCGCACCCAGCGGATCTGGCGGGGCTGCCACCCACGCCGTCGGCGAGGAGCTCTTCGGGTTGGCGGCACCGCTCTTCCGCAGAGGCCATAAGGATGCCTTCTGGATCGAGTTCGGCGATGAGTACAGGTGCACGGTCTTCTATTTTGTTTCTATTTTGCTACCTGTTTGTTCTCGCTTTGTTCGTCTGCACATGGAGATGTAGCAGAAGAGCTGGGGCGCATCTGAACTCTCTCTTTGCATCGATTTGCATGGATCCTGATCTCTCTTTTCCATTTTCTTCCAGACAGATCCAGCAGAACACATCGGGCCGCGGGCTGCTACTGCGAGGGCGCTGCGGTGGTGAAGGCGGCTGTTCTTTCGGCCGCGGGAAACAACACCGACAACAGTGATGTAAGTCTTTTGCAATTGCTTCGTTTCTCCCCGTCTTTTGCAAGTCCTTCGGTTGATTGCCGCTTGCCGCTGCCTTGAGATGAATTTACTTTATTACATTTGATGGATTTGTTTTCTGGGAACTTACGGATCCAAATTCTATTCTTCTTCCTCTTCTATGAGTGCAGGATGCAGATGTTGCATTGGGCTTTGTCAAATCAATCCAAGCAAGGAGCAGAAATCGACAAAGAGAGATGCTGAACCTGAATAGGTTGGTAGTTAGGCAAAGGATAGTCTTGTGATTCATGTGTTGATGCGCTTGTTTTGTGCAGTGCATCTCGCTTCTGTACTTTGTTTCTTCTTCCACAAGCACTGTCAACTCTGTTGTACTAATCCAAAACCTAAATAATAACATGTATTCTGGATGTGACTGTGGTGTTCGGGGCTGGAGAGCTGCTATAGCTAGTATTTTCTTTTTTGTTTTTGAAAATCGGTAGCAGCGGCGGGTGATGGGAGCACCCGCCGCTGAAAATGTTGTTTGTAGAGGCAGACGATTGCGGTGGCCCGCCGCTGAAAATGTTGATTGTAGCGGCGGGTGATGCCGAGGTCCGCCGCTACAAGTCCGATTTGTAGCGGCGGACTGGCATACCCGCCGCTATAGTGGATTTTGGTCCGCCTCTATAGTGCGGTTCTGTTATAGTGATGATAACATTTTAAATTTCTTATGAGTTAGCAGTAAATTATTTCATTGCCATTTTGATGAAGAATCAACGGATGAAATTGGTATATCATATATTTGTTGGAAGTTTTTTCAATTTATTGTTTTGATTGTACAGTTTTTACATCAGTTTTTAACATTGCCATTGCCGGTCCCAAGCCCGGATGAGAAAAGTGGAGGGGGTTGTGTTAGGCTTGGCTAGCCAACAACCAATTTTTAGCCAATCTTATGGAGATGAAACAACAAAGGAACTCGTTGGGGCGTAACCCTCTTAGCGACGCGCCATATCGGAACCCGGGTATGGTGTTAAATGAGCAAGGGCCGGGCCGTCACCTCTTAAGTGACGCGTCATATCTTGATTCGGATACGACGATAAGTGAGCAAGGATCGGGTCGTCGCATCCTTAGTGGCGCGCTACATCAGCGCCCGGGTGTAGTGAAAAATGAGCAAAGGTCTTTGCACCTCTCTCGACGGTGCGAAGGGTAAGGAAGCTAGCCGAGCCGCGTAGGTTTCGTTTAGGTAGCTGGAATGTAGGGTCCTTAACCGGTAAGTTACGAGAAATAGTTGACGTTGCGGTGAGGAGACGTGTAAATATCCTTTACGTTCAAGAAACCAAGTGGAAAGGGCAGAAGGCTAAGGAGGTAGAAGGTACAGGTTTCAAGTTGTGGTACACAGGGACAGCTGCGAACAAGAATGGAGTCGGGGTGTTGATCGACAAGAGCCTTAAGGATGGGGTAGTAGACGTCAAGAGACTAGGGGATAGAATCATCCTAGTCAAGCTGGTCATTGGGGATTTAATTCTCAATGTTATCAGCGCGTATGCCCCTCAAGTAGGCCATAATGAAAACTCTAAAAGGGAGTTTTGGGAAGGCCTAGAGGACATAGTTAGAAGTGTACCAATTGACGAGAAGCTCTTCATAGGAGGAGATCTCAATGGCCATGTAGGTACATCCACTACTACAGAAAGGGGCTTTAGCGACGGTTTTTTTAGGCCTTTAGCGACGGGAAAATACCCGTCGCTGGTAATACGTCGCTAAAGGGTACCCCTTTAACGACGGGTTTACACCCGTCGCTATAATAGCTACAGCGACGGGTTTCTACCGCGCCTGTAATACAATTACAGACGTCTTTCCTAAAACCCGTCGCTAGATGCCCATGCGACGTCCAACAGAAAACCGTCGCTGGTGCCAGCGACGTCACACCAGAAACCCGTCGCTACTGTGAGGTGAGAAACAAAAAAAAAAAGATTCCCTTCCTTTCTTTATTATATATCTTTTGTCCTCTCTCCACTTATAGCCAACATTCAGTTATTAGCAAACTGACAAAAAGGTACAAAACCATACATAAAAAAATATTTCTTCACAGATACAAGTTCTCAAATTATACTACAATTTTGCATGCATCCACATAAACAAATGGTACAATTTATACAATATACAATATTGCATGCATCCACATGCGTTCCATCTAAGCTATTCAACATGTGAAGATTAAAGACTCTTGTCCATGCTAACAAGTGGTACTTACACTCCTAGCTGCTACAACAAAAATGTCAAAATCTGGTACAAAATATTGTTCAAACTCACCATTCAGTCTAGGAGATCACAGATTTTGATTCCATTGTGCATCTATTCTAAGTAAGATCCCCTCACCTCTGCTCAGTTCTAAGCCTAAAATGAAATCTTCTGAAGGCATAGCTGTTGTAACAAAAAGAAATTCTTTTAGACAACAAAAACGTTTATGTTGGACTAAAATACAAAATGAACAGCTTTCTTTGTGTGCAAACCAGTTTTTTATTCTCTTCTCACACTAGGGAAACAGCTAAGTACCTTCAAAAGTCTTCTTGCATTGACAGGGTCAGGTTCCTTGTCTGCCCTGTACAGGAACAAATGGATAACCCTTATTTCTGCTATAATAAACGAGCATACACAAGCAACAATACTAACTTTGCTAGGCAGAAGACTTATAGGAAAAGCTATATTAGATATGATGATGATATAGCCAACATATAACCATTTATGCGACTGAACCAATAGTTAATACAGTCATTGTACTAGCAAAATGATACAGGCAGCAGATAACGATTGAACCATTAGAAATATGCTACTGTAACATACAACATACAGGCCCAAATGATACTAGCAGGGTTGTTGTATACCACCAACAGATAAATAATTATCACATATTCTCTGTAACATAAAGGCTCAAGTGATCCTATTTTTAGGAAGCACAGTTTTGAACAGATATAGGTGAGAGCATTCATGCATGTCTCTGGTAGCATCATCAGAACTAAACCTGGATATGAAGGCAGAAAGTGTTTCTATGATCTTTCAAGCACTATATTTTCAGGGAGGAGTGCAAAGTTTCACAACTATAGTTCATAATAAGTGGTAAGCTGATTGGATCATTTGGTTAAACTATGGCAGTTCAGAGCGAAATCAAATTCAGACAACAGGAAAAATCCCTGCTAGTAGTTCCCCAGCAAAGGAACATCTATCGATATACTCAAACTGCTGCAGGTATAGGCAGGAGAGATCTAGAGCACACAAATCCTTTGGTGAGTAGCTGCTATTCGTTGTCTGATCCAGATAATGAACATGTTCAAGACATGATGTAAAACGAGAACCATGTACCTGCACTGTGGAGGTGGGAGGGCGTCGATGGGGATGCAGTGCTTGGCGGAGTGAGGGGCAGGACACCAGGTCAGGGGGCCGACGAGGCCGGGGAGCTGATGTCTCGTCTGTGCGAGTGCCGGGCCACCATGGAGGCTGGATCTGCTGTCGTGAGAGCGTCGGACGCCGCCATCGTGGAGGACGTCGTCGTCGTAGGGGTCGCCACCATCGTGGACGACGTCGTCGCGGAGGGAGTCGCCGTCGTGGAGCACATCGTCGTACACGTCCAGCACGCGCAGCAGCAGGGCCTCGCTCTCGGCGACGACACCAGCGAGGAGGTCCTCGAAGCTCTGCTCCTCCGCCTGGAGCCACAGCTCGAGGCCACCGCCTTCGCCTTGTTGCCGTCGCGGAGGGGGGCGCCGCCGAGGAGGGAGCTGCTGTTGTGGAGGGAGCCGTCGCAGCCGTCGCGGAGGGGGGCGCCGTCGCGGAGGGAGCTGCTGTTGTGGAGGGAGCCGTCGCAGCCATCGCGGAGGGGGGCGCCGACGCCAAGGATTCGCCTTCGCACCGGATCCACCGCAGCGCCGTCGAGATCCGCCGCCGCCGAGGATCCGCCTCCGCACCGGATCCACCGCCGCGCCGTCGAGATCCGCCGCCGTACCGGATCCGCCGACGCCGAGGATCCGCCTCCGCACCGGATCCGCCGCCGCGCCGTCGAGATCCGCCGCCGCTCCTCCTCGAACACACGCGGCTCCTTCGCTCCTGCCGCCAGCGCGCCGGCACTCGCGCTCCGCCGTGTTGAAGCATCCGGGTGGATGATGGTATTCATGGTGAGGAGATGGGGGGCTCTGGTGAGAGAGAACGGAGAGGAGGGAGACAGGGAGTGCGGCGCCTAGGGTTAGTGGACTGCGCGGTGGTGGGTTATATATGTGTGTGCGACGGGAGCGAGATGGGCCGGGCCGGCTAGAACGATTATGGGACCTCAGTTATCTATATTATTTAATCTTCTGTACAATAAAACAGAAACATATCTTGGCCTGCTGGTTAGTGCATCCGTGCTGCACTATGAAGGTGCTGGGTTCGAATCTCCCCACATGTTGTTTTAAGTTTTTTTTTACCAGCGACGGGGTATAAAAATGACGTCGCTAATACTAGCGACGGGGATCAAGTTAGCGACGGGTTTCCTTTATCCCCGTCGCTACAGTAGACAACTTTTAGCGACGGTAATTTGATCCCCGTCCATAGTCCTTAATTTTTAGCGACGGGTCGAATTATTTCCAGGTTTAGCGACGGGTTTTAAGTAAATGCCGTCGCTAAAAATATGAAATTTAGCGACGGTTTTTTGAAAACACGTCGCTGAAGTTCTCAGACATGTTCTTAGCGACGGGTTTCTAAAAGACGTCGCTAATGCATGCGTCGCTAAAGCTCGTTTCTGTGGTAGTGATCTAACACGACCTTCGAGGGTGTGCATGGGGGCTTCGGCTTTGGCACCAGGAATCAAGAGGGAGAGGAGATCCTGAACTTTGCCTTAGCCTATAACATGTTTGTAGCAAACACCTTCTTCCATAAGAGAGAATCCCACCTAGTGACGTTTAGTAGTGGCCACCACACTAGCCAGATCGATTTTGTCCTCTCTAGAAGAGAAGACATACATGCTTGCTTGGATTGCAAGGTGATACCTGGAGAGTGTGTTGTCCCTCAGCATAAGCTGGTGGTAGCTGACTTCCGTTTTAGAATTCGTCTCCAACGGAGTAAGCATGCCAAAGTCATTAGAAGAAAGTGGTGGAAGCTTAAAGGAGATGCGACATAAACCTTCAAGGAGAGGGTCATTAAGGAAGGCCCTTGGGCGGAAGAAGGGGACGCAGACACCATGTGGTTGAAGATGGCAACTTGCATCAGGAAGGTGGCTTCATAAGAGTTTGGGACGACCAGAGGCAACAGAAAGGAAGCTAAAGATACTTGGTGGTGGAATGAAGAGGTGCAGAAGGCTATAGAGGAGAAGAAAGAATGCTACGAACGTCTACACAATGATAAGACTGCAGACAACATGGAGAAGTATAAGGTAGCAAAGAAGACTGCAAAGCAAGCTGTCAGCAAAGCCCGGGGGCGGGCCTACGAGGGCCTATACCAGCGTTTGGACACAAAAGAGGGAGAGAAGGACATTTATAAGATGGCCAAGATCCGTGAGAAGAAGACGAGGGATATCAACCAAGTCAAGTGCATCAAGGATGAAGCGAATCAACTCTTAGTGAAGGATGATGAGATCAAGAATAGATGGAGAGAATACTTCGACAAACTGTTCAATGGGGAGACTGAGAGCTCTGCCCTAGAGTTGGATGAATCCTTCGATAATAACAACAGAGGTTTCGTGCGAAGGATCCAACAATATGAGGTAAAGGAGGCGTTAAAAAGGATAAAGGTAGGTAAGGCGATGGGCCCTGATAGTATCCCCATTGAGGTTTGGAGATGTCTCGAAGACATAGCGATAGTATGGCTCACTAAGCTCTTCAACCTTATCTTTCGGACAAACAAAATGCGCGAAGAGTGGAGGCGCAGTACATTAGTACCAATCTTCAAGAATAAAGGAGATATTCAAAGTTGTACTAATTACTGTGGAATTAAGCTGATGAGCCATACAATGAAGCTATGGGAGAGAGTCATCGAGCACCGCCTGAGGAAGATGACGAGTGTGACCAAAAATCAGTTTCATTTCATGCCCGGAAGGTCAACTATGGGGGCAATTTTCCTCTTAAGGCAACTAATGGAAAGATACAGGGAACAAAAGAAAGACCTGCATATGGTCTTCATTGACCTGGAAAAGGCATATGACAAAGTGCCTAGGAATGTCATGTGGTGGGCCCTGGAAAAACACAAAGTCTCAACTAAGTACATTAATCTAATCAAAGATATGTATAATAATGTTGTGACAAGTGTTCGAACAAGTGGTGGGGACACGTCTGACTTCCCGATTCATGTTGGGCTACACCAAGGGTCGGCTTTGAGCCCTTATCTCTTTGCTCTGGTGATGGATGAGATCACAAGAGATATACAAGGTGCTATCCCTTGGTGTATGCTCTTCGCAGATGACGTGGTGCTAGTTGATGAGAGCAGGAGTGATGTTGCTGAGAAGTTGGATTTGTGGAGACACACTCTGGAGTCAAAAGGTTTTAGGCTAAATAGGTCTAAAACAGAGTACATGAAGTGTATTTTCAGTGCTACGGGGCAGGAGGATGGAGATGTCAGCCTCGATGGTCAAGTAGTACCCAAGAAAGACACCTTTCGTTACTTGGGATCGATGCTACATAAGGATGGAGATATCGATGACCATGTCAGTCATAGAATTAAAGTTGGATGGTTGAAGTGGCGTCAAGCTACAGGTGTCCTTTACGACACTAAAGTGCCACAAAAGCTAAAAGACAAATTCTGCAGGACAGCGATCCGACCTGCTATGCTGTATGGAGCAGAAAGTTGGCCAACTAAAAGAAAGCATATCCAACAACTAAGTGTCGCAGAGATGCGTATGTTGCGATAGATATGTGGCCACACAAGAAGGGATCGAGTCCGGAATGACGACATACGTGAGAGATTAGGGGTGGCACCAATTGAGGAGAAGATTGTTCAACATCACTCGAGATGGTTTGGACATGTGCAACAAAGACCGGAGGAGGCGCCTGTACGTAGTGGGATAATACGTCGTCCCGAAAATATGAGGAGAGGCAGAGGTCGACCACCTTTGACATGGGCAGAGTCGGTGAAGAGAGACCTGAAGGACTGGAATATTGTTGAGGAGCTAGCTATAGATAGGAGAGAGTGGAAGCAAGCAATCCATGTGCCGGAACCTTGATTTCTCCTTTTTAATTCTTTTTTTAAAAAACCGTTTAAAAAAAATTTATCTCTTTTTTCTTTTTTCTCTCTTCTTTCCTTTTTATCCTGTTTTGCTCTTTCTCGTTTTGGTTGGTTTTGCCTCTCTTGTTGGTTCCTGCAGGTTTCATCTCTAGCCTACCCCAACTTGCTGGGATAAAAAGGCTTTGTTGTTGTTGTTGTTGATTGTATAGTTTTTACAGAAAGTACATTGCTATTTGCATACGAAATGTGTTAGAAGCTGATCTTCCTAGAACTTGGCCTTGTGCAGAGACTGTTGCTCAACTTCAAAACCTATTTTGTTGGTCAGCATATATATATGTCGACACTCAGGTTTGACTACCACTATGTGAACCTGCAGCTAAATCAAGCTCAGGCTAAAAAATTGACATGATGAAATCAATCATAATGAATGGAAATACTGTACACTGGAAAAATCATCGATGAAAAATTATGATATTCTCCTATATATATGCTCCTGTTCTCCAGACTCGGGGTGATTTGAGTTGGGAAACAAGATGCTGACATTAATATAATACTGCATGAAAGATCAATTATCAGGACGGCAGATATGTCCGGTGGATGTGGAATTGACCTGGAACATGGCACTTTTCGCTGACATGGTAGTATCTTGGATGTAGCATGTTCTGCTGTATGAGCGCGAAGGGAATGACCTCAAGAAAAATGAGGCATTTCACCAAAACCCGCTCGCACATGATCGAGCTGCTCAGGCATCCTGATTCCCGGAGTGCATTTGCGAGTGAGAAGCACAGATGCATGCGATTGAGAAGCACAAAGAGAGTAAGAGGAAGACTTGATGTACTGATCAGGTTATGGAGGATCACAAAGATGGGGATCGAATGGGGAGGTTTGCATAATATGGAAAAGATTGAAGGGTATGAAGGACTCAATGGCCGTACCAACCGGGGAACCAATTTTCCTGTTGTTAATTCATGGGTGATATTTACTTCGCAACCACCTGAGACAACCATTTATGTGGTATTTCTTTCTCAATCTTCATGGACCATTCCACACTTTCGTCGGCCATCAATGGCAATGTGACACAATTATACTGCTGGTGACCTCCGTATTGTCCACTGTCGCCACTTATCTTGTATGCATAAGAACATGGAATCTTGTCGACTGATGTTTTTCATTGTGGTTTTCCAATGAGAGGTGTTGTTAGTTAGATGGAATGTCAATGAAGCTTGCACTGAACAATCTTTCATCCAAGTGCTCCCCATGGGTTCGTAACAATGTTATCGTACCCATATCAAAGTGAGCAAATTTTTGTTTGTTCCTCTTATATCATCACGATAACCTTAACTTGACTTCCATTGTAATGATATCAACTTCCTTCTGAAATTATCTACCTTTCTTTATGTCTTTTATAGATGGGCCCCTCGCACTTCTGTAACACTGTAGCAAAGGTGATTTCTGCGTTAGGCCTGGTCCGCTGGCGCTTCCCGTCGTCTCTATCGCTCCCCCTCCCCTGTATCGAAAGAAAGACCACTTCCCATCTCATTGCCGCCCGTTCTGAGCGATTCGCCACTGCTGCTCTCACGCTGCTGAGCCCGTGCTCTTCCCGACTGCTACTCACACTGCTCTGCCGCTACTAGCTGGGCGCCGCAACAGGGGCCGCGAGCCAACGCCTCTGTCCGCTGGGCGTTGTACCAGGGGTCGCCATCACCATCCTAGTTATCTCTTCACTTCGTTGCAACTAGCAAGGGTTGTCCGAGGCTCTGAGGAAAGCCCCTCCTCTCCCGACTGATCCCTCTGCTCGATCTGTGATCTCTGCTACTACTCCGATTTGACTCCCTCACATCGTATCTCTCTTTCTCCTGTACAGGATAGGTAAATATGGGCTCAACTTGCTTACTGCGAATCATTAGAATGAAAAATACATTGCTAAATATATTGATAACTGCATGCACACCAATAGCTCCGATTCGGTGACATTGAGGTACGTACGTGTAACACCCCAGCCCGTTTGGCCTGGTAGTAGTGGTATCGGCCCAAATGGCCCAGAAGTGAAGTGGTTGTGGAAATAGTTCCACATGGCTTGTTTAGGTGGGTGAGGGTCAGCATATAACCCTTGTTGTTTCCAAGCATAGCACCTCCGGGTTAACCCTTTTACTCGAAGCGAGGACGAAAGTGTAAGAGGGGTGCTATGTGCATGCGCGTGCCCGCCCCGCGTGAGGGCTGGGCGGTAAGCGGATTTTGGACGCAGGGTGTTATATTTAGTATCAGAGCCGACTCTCGCTGTACGTGCGCATGCGTGTCGTGCCCGTGAAGGGGACATGGCATGGCCGTGCACCGAAGAAAGATCTTGGGTATCCGTTTGCTATGTATGCGGTGTGCTGCCGAGAGCGTCAGCCCTTAAGGGGGGTGACTGTAACACCCCAGCCCGTTTGTAGCCTGGTAGTAGTGGTATCGGCCCAAGTGACCCAGAAGTGAAGTGGTTGTGGGAATAGTCCCACATGGCTTGTTTAGGTGGGTGAGGATCAGCATATAACCCTTGTTGTTTCCAAGCATAGCACCTCCGGGTTAACCCTTTTACTCGAAGCGAGAACGAAAGTGTAAGAGGGGTGCTATGTGCATGCGTGTGCCCACCCCGCATGGGGGCTAGGCGGTAAGCGGATTTTAGAGACGCAGGGTGTTACAGTACGCTCATGTCCTGTTTGATGCGGCAGCCACATTTCAACATAAGTATTTGTCTTGGTTTGCCTTCATTCAATTACTCCTAAATTATATTAATTGGTGGAGAATAAATCTGTTGCCTCTGATGGTATCATTTTTTTCTACGAAACAAATATACGCCATATGGCCCTGCATATGGCCTTATGGCCCTTATAGCTGTCTGTTCTAGAGAAATAAATTATTGAAAGTGTAAAATATTTATCAGATTAATTGGCCTATTCATGTTCAAATGGCAGAGTACACGGTAATTTTTGTGCTTCAAAATTTGGTGTGCAGAACATCTTTTTTTTTGGTCTTGCTGCAAGGACAAAGCCATGCTTTAATTTTCATAAGTTGGTGTTTGCTATATAGATGTTTCTGAATAAAGGACTAGACAAAAAAAATTGTTTACAAGTGTCTTCATGTGTTTTCTTTGATTTGTTTACAGATAAACAAGCTGGAATACAAAGAGCCTTCGATTAAAACGGAATTTGATAGGACTATGTATTTGATTCAGAGATCAAAATCTAAATCAATAAGCCAATCTTTACACAAATTTATCAACCTAGGGCAATGCCCAGGGTTCCGGCTAGTTCATCAAATAGACATGAAGATAACCAACACCAAATCATGCCAAGTTCTCAAGCGATAAACCTACCAGAGTTCAAAGAATACTCATCTGCATCACTAAACCTGGCATGCTCAACACTGAATATCAGTACAAATAAATTTGTGGACATTTATCGTTGAGACTATGGGAACTTGGCATGATTTGGTAGATCCCTACACTACAAGAAATCTGGTGATCAGTGACATTTGTAAATCGTCATCGATTGAAGAAAAACCGTCACAAAGCTGCATCTATGACGGATACGTGTTTCATCATGTATCTCACGTCATAGATTAAACCGGATGACATTTTCTACTTTTCGTCACGAATCGCACTAGATCTGTGACGTTTCTTGATTGTCACAAAATAGTCCAAGCCCAGACCCAACCCAAACTTTAGTGACGATCACAAATGTGCAGAATCATCACAACCAAATCATGCTGTTTCTATCATCAATCATGCCAAGATCACACAAACTCACATACAACCGTTCTTCATATCACAGCAGATTAGGCCAAAAGTATATAACTATTATTTTCATTTCACTTCAAAATTTTCCAATGTACACAACTGAAACCGTTTCAAGACCACAACACATACCACTAAGATTTTGATCCGGCACCACAACTTACAATAATACACAACGGCAATTCAACAAATCTAGTACTCGAAACTAACAAAGGGCTTGTAGTGTCCAGCTACTCAGTCGCTCACCTCCCTCCTTCGTTTCTGCAATCAGCAAAATGAAACATGATTAACTGGTAGTGTAGTATTTAGAATCTAAATAACAAACCAAGCGTATCCAAAAATCTAAAAATGAAATAAGATTAACTGGTAGTTCGTCAAACATACACCGAAAGATGTATGCAGCATTCATGAGAACCCAAACATTTCTATCAGACCAATTTTTCCATGAGGAAAATCAACATGTGCTTGTACTGCATCTAAAAATTACAAACCAAAATCTATGACTGAATTGCAAAGGGCAGTTAGAAGTACCTGCAGATCTTACCAATGAAGGTGGGGGAGCTACAGACCGTTGCCATGGCCAAAGCGTATCCAAAATCTTGAAACCTGAGCTCACGACTTGAAGCAGACTTCACTGAAATCAGTACGTTTTGCACACGAAACGTACCTTAGCAATTAGCATCTTGCTTCCTCGACACTGTGCGCTCGCCTTAGAGCCGCTCTCCGCGGCGTGCTTGCCGCTGCGCCTCGGATCCACTCGGCCGCCGCGACTCGGAGCAGCCAGCTGCCGCGCCTTGGAGCCGCTCGGCCGCCGCGCCTCGGAGCTTCTCACCGCCCACCGTCGCGCTTGGAGAGGCTCGGCCGCCGAACCCCAGAGCAGCTCCTGGCGACCGCCGCGCCTTGGAGCAGCTCCCCAGCCCGCAGATCCGAGCCAAGGAGGGCCGGGGCGGGGTGCAGCGTGGCGGAGGAGATCGAGGCGCAGTAGGGAGGAGAGAAGAAAGAGAGGCGGCGGCGGTGGCTGGGGAGAATGAGGGAGAGGTGACGAGTGTTTAGGTTTCTTCGATTTTGTAATAGGCATAACAGGTTTTGGGCCGGCCGGCCCATTGGAACAAAACACGCTAGCATGACACACCACCAATATAGATGTAAACAAGTCCCGTTACTGCAACGATTAAATTAAAATAACACACTGGTCAGGACTAGCAGCCATTGGGAGAGGTCACCTGTTCGATCATTGCTGTTTGAATAATTTTTTTTACAAATAACTTGCTCGGTTTTTGGAGGTAGACGGCTTGGAGATGATTCATGACAAATACTGACCGATCGTCACAGAGCGGAACTGTTTGTGACGCTGACTTGCAAATCATCATAGAATGGCAGTGTCGGTGACGTTCACTTGGAAATCGTCACGAAATGACAGTGTTTGTGACGGTCATCATAAACGTCACCCCAAATTTGTCATAGATTAACAAATTTGTTGTAGTGCTAACTAAAAAGACCACTAACACGGAAAAAAGTTGTCGATTCCGCTCTTCCGAGAGCTTTCACACTATGGGATGGGAGTCCCTAGCTAGATCCTTGGGAAGCCATAGTAGGGATTGTTAGAAAATTAGACAAATTATGGCATATTTTAATTCTAAAATAATCAAAGTAAAACAGGATTGTGTGTAGCATGAGTGATCTTGTGACAAGATTAACCAAGTGCGTGTTTATGCCTATTTCAAAAAATAGCAAGAACAAGATAGAAAGCCAATGTTTGTTCAGTATGTACCCAGAGGCACCAGCGGTGCCGTTCCCAACAAGTGACATGTTGAGCTGCTCGAAGTAGTCGATCTAAGTTGGTGTAGGATGATGTTCGCAGTGTAGTCAGTCGCGGCACCAGGAAGAAGGCGAAGTAGTCGATCGCGTCATGGCAACGGGAAGTAGTCGATCAGTAAGCAGTCGCGCCTTGCGCTCCCCAAAAACCTGATCGTCCGCCTATCCGTGCAGATATCATAGCGAGACGTGGTTCCGGAGGCCTGCTCTCCCAGTGCTTGTGCGCGCAAGTACCAGGATGGAAATGCAAGAGCACAGCAATAGCAAGAGTGCAAATTGGAGAGAGCTTTTCACGTGTGCCCACAAGCACTTATATAGCACTAGTAGTTAATAGGAGGATTAAGAGGAGAAACAATGCATGGTAACGTATGAGTTACTTGTGCTAGTAACATCACACCATTACAATTGGTTATTAATCCATGGATTAATTCTCAACCAAGCCGCAACACCATAATGCTCCAAATCCGTTACCTTCTGCATGTGACTAAAAGCTCATAACTCCTAGCAATTCCATGAGCCTTGAATTATTTGATTCAATTGTATAAAAAGGCACAAATGTCTATTAAATCTAACAGGGATTACGTCAGTACAATCTGCTTTTTCAGGGTAAAAAGGGATAGGGAAAATGCCTCGAGTTCAAAGTGTGCAGAAGTCGAGAGAAGAACCATTATTTTTTATACTCTGTCTCGTACTCTTACTAGAATGGTAAAAGAAGGACCATGAATGCAAAATCATAGATGGAACTGCCGAACTGTCAAAATTTGGTTGTATCATAGTATCCGCTAAGTTCACGGGCTGGAGATAAGCGGACTCGAACCACTAACATCCGCCACAAAATAAACCACCACCTCGAGGGGCGGAGCAGAGTGAAGGAAAGAAAAGAACTATGGGGAGTGAATCCGATCTGCAGATGAAGCAGACAACAGGCGATGAGGCTCTTCCTGATCGATCTTGCCTGAAAAGGACCATTATAACCCGTGGCGTTCCCTGTTGTCAGGCTGAGCACCACGGTGGGAATAGAAAGAGTCGCCCTTGCTCATCTATGTCGACAAAAAAGTTGGTTGCCTTGACACTGTTTGTGTAGTATATGCCATCAACAGCGCGCATGGTCGGTAGAACGTTTAACGTTGAATGCCATTGTTAGGGGCTGAGGAGGCAAACAGTGTTGGTAAAGGTGTGCTGGAGCACCAGCATCCCCACCGCGCGCTGAATTGATGTTGTTGGCACATGTATGTATTAATATGCATTGTAGTGTGTAACACCCAGATTTTCAAACAATGTAAAATAATTCAAATACAATACAGCTCAAGTGCATCATGTTGTCTGCTTGCATTGTGTGACAAAAAATGAATTTAAACTCGATAGCAATTCGTGTATGTGGAAATAGGCAGGCCACTCGGCCAAAAATCCCAGCAGCTCTTTCAATCTTTTTCTCAGACATTCAGGCCGCGGCACAATGATGGTAACGTACAGACGTGATGTTTTCTGCCGCTAATTAACTCCTTTAAATCTGTAATTAGAGCCTCTCCTTCCATGGAAACGGCTCCTTCTCTCTCCAAACATCAACCGATCCTTTAGGGCTCGTTCGGTTGCTTGGGATTGCTTCCCAACGTGGATCAGATTCTAGCAGGGATTAAGTGAAACCCCTCATGTCACTCAAACCCCGTGGGGGGTTTAATCCACTGATTTGCTCAATCCCCTTGCACTCAAAATGCTGTTCGGTTGGACAGGGTTGGACGTCGACAGGGATTGTCTATTTTCAAAATGAAGTGCAAACAGCATATCCTTCCGTCAATAAAAAATAAAAAAAGTGTAAACATAATATGCAACAGAAATGACTCTTCACGTCTCAGTGACATCATGGGCGAGTCCACATATCACTACCATCGTGCACCAATTAAAACAAGAAGCAATTACAATGTATGTACAATCATGCACTGTTTGTTCTCTCAGCTCAATGTGATCACTGATCACAGATACCTCAAAATAACGAGTAAGCAACATGATTACATATCACAGATTCAATGCATGCTGACTGAACTGAGTCTACCGCCATTGACTCTAAATGTCCAAGCAAAGCCTCCACCAATAAGAAGCAGAAAACGGCTTGAGTTTCCTCCAACACAAGACAATGTAGGCAAACTGAGACCCAAATGACACTAATTTTTCTACAGTTTCCAAGACTAGAAGACCCAAATAAATAACAAGAGTTTCATCTGTCTTATTAGCTTCCTTTTCCACATTCGCATAGATGTAATTAATACCCTTCACATTCTGAAGAGCGGCCGGGAACAGGAGGCATGTAGGAGAGATGCAACTCTGCAGTAACAAAAAGATACAAGAGAATATGGCATATAAAACCATGTCATATTGGAAGATCACAAACCATTCTTGCAGGTAAACTGAAAACATTTCAGTCAACTACTAGTGTATGATGCATGCTACAAGAAGATATTTCATCGACAGGTAAATGACATTCCAGTCACTCAGGAATTTTTGGAGCTCTACAGATTCAGGCACTGGCAATAAGAAGTGGGCACATTGATTTAAATTACTGCAATATCAGGAAAATAGTAGCAGACTAGCAGGGAGCAATAACACTATCTACAGAACACACCATATACTAGGTGACAGATATACAAGGTTACAAGCAGATATCACTATACTAGGTGAAAGATAAAAGAAAAAGAGCTCCCATAATGTTCAGACTAGCATATTATCTGAAAAGAAAAGAGCATAAGTTTTTCTTATTGCCACTGAAAGAAACGACGTAGCTTGCTGCAAGCTGGTTTGACATGTCCAGGGGGGTTCTACCAATGAATATTTTCCCAAAAACAACTGCTTGCCACAAAAAAGAAATAATGAATTATGTACTTATGTATTAACCACATCATAAAAAATGTGCCTAAATCAACATTGTGCATCAGCATGTAGTGATGCTGCTGAAACTTAAATCCGATTACAGCTTATGCTAGGCTTTGGTCCTTTCCTCCCTTGTTACTTCCATCGAACTCATCACCGATATGTACAATTTTACCTTGGATTTTTTCAGATCAAATTCAGACAAAGAGCTTTGCATGAAAGCCTAGAATTGACTCTTTATTATCGCACACTCCATCTCTTAAGAATTCCCTGGTTATCACTGCAATATGGACTATAGCTACGAGCTCATAAGTACTACTGATAGTTAACAAGCTAAGCATTGTATAGAACAATGATCATGCTTATATGAAGTAGTCTAGATTGCATTTAAACACAACGGATAGGCATCAGGAACTTTCTCAGGTATCAGGAATTTTACATGCAACAATAGGTATCAGGAACTTTCTCAGATCACATGAATAGAACAGTGATAAACTAATTGCAACAATAGGAGAACAAAGATTAGAAGACAAAGAAAATACCTAGCTAATCTGTATCAGTTCCAAAAAAAGGATCCAAAAGCATACAATTTATCAATTCCCAGCCAAATCCGGATGTTTAGTTCATCACAAGTGAACATTGACAAGAGCCTAGCTAAGCAAGCTGTATCAGTTTCCAAGAAAACAAAAGAACTACCCAAATTTCCAATCTGGTTCGAGATTCTGCAGGGTAACTGCGAACTGGTTTCACAATCTCCATCGTCAGGCATAAATACAGGTCAAAAACAAAGTGGTTTCGCGTGGTCACCGGTGCTCGCCATGCGCACCACGACCACCGGTTCGAGCGCCGTGGTAGCCAGGCCACGAACCTGTACTCAGAGCACTACACAGGCCAAGAGAACCTACGCAACACCAGATCAAGCGTCATGTCGCCATGGGAGATCTCGAGAACCAAGAACCATCAAAGCAAAAGGGGGGAAAGGTGACGGGTTACCGGCGAGAAGGCGGCCGGAATCGATTGGTGCCGAAGGAGAGGGGACCGCATCGCCGTCGCCGTCGTAGAAGCTGCTGCCGCGCGCCGCCATGCTGTCACCCACTCGCGCTAGCGCCGCCGGCCCCTCGCGAGCGACACGCGTGACTTCGTTCCACGACCCCCGACTAGTGGCGTGATTCCCGGGCTGAAACGGGGGAATCCGGCCGAGATGGGCCGGGTACCGTTCCCCATGAAGTGCAAACGAACGATCATTCCCTGCTGGGCTGTGATCCATTCCGCGTTCCGACGACCCACAGGGGTTGAGCCGCGTCCCCGGCCGTTCCCTGCCCAAACGAACGAGCCCTTAGGGGGTGTTTGGCCGCGCTCCGGCTCCCGCTTCGCACGCAGCTTCGGCCAAAAAATCGCCAAACGAGGCGCTTCGTCAGGCGGCTGTCCGCAAATCACGGGAGAAGCGCTCGGCGGAAACGCAGCTAAGCCCGAAGCTGCAAAACCGTAGCTTCGCCCGCTTCTCCTGTGGGCCCACCCAAAACCGACGCCAAAAATGACGCGCGTTGCCCCTAGCGTTTTCTCCCCCGATGCACATCTCCCCTGACTCCCGTTCCTCCTCCACACGAGTAGGGTTCAAGGGGCGGCGGCGCCATGAATCAGCTGAGGCGGCTGCAGCCGGCTGCGAGAAGGGAGGTTGAGGCCCGTGGCGCGGGAGTCCGGCGGCGCTGCAGACGCGGTGGCGTGGGAGGCTGGTGGCGTTGGAATCGATCATTTGTTATTTGTTGGAGAAGAAAGAGAGAGAGAGACTCGAGTAGAGGATGAGAGATGACCGGATGAGTGCTGGGCATGAGGTATGGGCAGAGAGATAAGATCAGTCAGTTGAGTCAAAAAAAAAAAGATCGGTGGTGATAAGATCGGTGACGTTTTACTTGAGTATAGAAAAAAACAAATGGTAAACTAAACCAACTAGTTTAACTCTAATTTTTCTTTTTATTATCTTTTTATGACATGAAATTAGAGATGAAACATAAAATATATTTATAAAGCAAGTAATATGTCTAGGGGCAATATGGACAATTGCTTTTTGCATCCATTGATACAAAACAGAAGAAGCCGCAGAAGAAGCCGTTTTGCCAAACGTTTACAGCCACAGCCAGCACAACTGGTTTTTCAGAGAAGCCACAGCCACAGCCGAAGCCAGCACAGCTGGAGCCGTGCCAAACAGGCCCTAGTCTGCCATCTAGATTCGTCTCCTCTGCTCCATGTTTGCCCCGGGAGAAAAACTGGCTGCCGCCGTATCTGGAAATTCGCCACTTTGCATGCTCCCTCGTGTCGATCCGTCGTTGAACTTGCTGACCCAAGTTTTGGCACCGCAGGGTAATTTGAAGCTCGCCGAGCCAATCGTCGTTAGGTTGTCGCGTCGGGAAACCATCCCTAACGCTAGCAGGTGAGTGAGTTGTCGTCGACGATTTGCTTGTTGAGTTCTCTCCTTGTCCTGCTGATCGTCACCTCTGGCCAGGCAGGCTGTTTCCTGACGGATGAGGAGGACTGCCTGTTGCCGTCGCCGTTGCGAATTGTGAAGTCTCTCGGTGAGAACCTGGCCCAATCTCGCCTCGTAATGCAAGTTTGGGTCTCTGACAAACTTGCCGTAGTAGGCATGGCGGCTGTAGTTAGCTGCTGCCAACCGCTTCTAATTTTCTTTCTTGCGTGCGATCTCGTCAGTTAGCCCCTGCTGCGATGGCTAGGACTAGACGTTTTCTTGCCCATCGTGTTGCTAATCAGATCAGACGCCCTGCGTTTCAATGTCTGATGGCTTTGTCCTGTATAAAATACGCTAGTCCCCGTAGATTCCATCAGCCTGACGCCAACCACCTGATCCAATATGCACGTTTTCAGTATAAACTTAATTATGAAGCCTGATTACTGTAGCAGTTTTCAGACAAACTGGTTAACTAGCTTGTTTTGCTTATATTTTTTTTTGGACGATTCTTGCGCTCACACGACCGTGACGACGTAAGATTTCTAGTAATGTAGTTGTTTTACTTTGATTCTGCAGTTTGTTTCTGTTTTCTCAGTGTGTTTGTTGTAGTTTCTGCCGGTGTCAATTGATCTTGGATATATTGCAATTCCAGCCGCCCCTCGTGGTGAACAACAAGCACCACCTCCTTGCAGGTATTTAGGTTCCTGATGGCTTCACTGAGTTGCGTGCGTCCGCTGTGGACAACAGGTCTTAGTGCAAGCTGGTGCCTCGGAACACGGCCTCCGGTGCTCATGCGTGCATTCGGCCTAGTACGCGTCATCTATTTTTTTTTTAACAAGAGAAGAGTCAGTAACTATTTTAAATTACTTTAAATATAGAAAGCAAATGGAATGGCCATAGTACAATACTTTAAAAGAGATCAAATAGAAATACATGAAACAGCAACTTTGCAATACTTTTTATAAATTAAAACGATTTTGTAAGCACCAAACAAGCAAACGCAAAATAACTATTTTTTTTTCAAATAGATTTTGATATGCCAAGATAGTCCTTAATAACGACCCTTTCTACCTAGGCTCACGTCTTACGGGCAACCTCAGCTCTTGATACCACTTTGTCACACCCGGTTCAAAGAAAATAACCGAATGTACTCTATATGTATGCTAAGATCAGTTAATCATACATGTAGCTAACAAATAGTGAAATATCATTATTACAAGCCAAATATACGTTAAATATCCAAGGCATATTGAACCATAGGTCTGAAATAAATGTACAAATATGCAGCGAACAAGCAAAGCGTGTCTTTCATCACCACAGGCGTTGTCCGGGGAAGCGCCAGCCTAGTGTGGAGCGTCCGGGTCGAAGTCGTCGTCGTTGAAATTCGTCTCTCCTTCATCGTCGTCTGAGTAGCAGTATATGGCGAAAAAAAGGGGAATATAGTATTGTGAGTACATAAAGTACTCAGCAAGGGTAGAAAAAATATGATGTTGGCTATAAGCAAGAAAGGCTCAACTCGGGTTTTCTGCACTACGCCAAACTGAAAACCTAGACTCAAACCATCCTAATTACTAGGTGTCATCTCTCCAATAGAAATGAACAGACAAGGAAAAGCTCATCTGATCCCAATCCGACTACCAACTCACCAGGTTCTCACCGCCCGGCTACCAACAGACCAACCCGCCAAGCCCTCACCAACTAATCACGAATAAGTCCAAGCCGCTCTTAACCATGAGCATGGCTGTCATGACAGTTCATATCTCTGCAGAGTTTGCGGACGTTCCCCATGAGTCGTGATCTCCCGTTTTGCTTCACACTTCCAAGGTGTGCAGCCAAGGTCACACTACAAGGCCTTTCCAAGGCTCCTCTCAACCTGTAGACACCCGCTAAGGTTCCACCGCTAACAGCATATTAGAGACTATTTTACCTCCGCTACAGAAGCCCCTCTGGCGCCACTAAACATCCGAATGGTGTGTATAGAGAAGAAGAGGATATCCAATTACTCGGCACCCATATAGGTCTCATGGCTGCGCTGTTAAGTTGGGTTACATGGTCCATGAACCGATTCTTAGAACCTATGACAGGCACTAGCACAAACCGGAATCTCGTGCACGATGGCACCATACCAAACATCCCAACATGCCAAGGTTTCCTAATCTCCTTGACGCTAAAACAATTACCATCCCATGAGTGTTCAGTATAATATTAGTCAGATTAAGATACCACCCCATGAACCAACACTGACAGCGCTAGCAATAAAAAAACTACCCAGACATATGTACTACTCAACAACAGGCTTCAAGGAATGATAAGTAAATAACTAATAAATCATAATATGGGTTTCCAGTTTAAGACATGTATGCATAAATAAAATGACACAATCCTAAGATGGGATCAGTATGGTCAACGGCACTTGCCTTGTTGCTGCTCAAATCTCTATCCTGGAGGTTCAGTGGCGCCGGCTCAATCTTGAATAGAATCTGTCCGCGCAATCATATCGACAATCAAACAATAAACACAATGAGAAAAGATAAACAAACTGCAGAATCACAGTAAAACAACTACACTACTAGAAAGCCTACGTCGTCACGGTCGTGTGAGCGAGAATCATCCAAAACGGAGTTCATACGAAAAAGATATAAGCAAAACAAGTTAACCAGTTTTTCTGAAAACTGCTACACGGCAAGCTTGTCGGAGACCCAAACTTGCATTACGATCTACGAAAACAGAGGCGAGATCGGCCCAGGTTCTCACCGAGAGACTTCACAACTCGCAACGGCGACGACAACCGACAGTCCTCGTCATCCGTCAGGAAACAGCCTGCATGGCCAGAGGCGACGATCAGCAGGACAAGGAGATACTCAACACGCAAATCGTCGCAGACAACTCACTCACCTGCTAGCGTTAGGGACGGTTTCCCTGAGCGACAACCTGACGGCGATTGGCTCCGCGAGCTTCAAATTACCCTGCGGTGCCAAAACTTGGGTCAGCAAGTTCAACGGCGGTTCGACGCGAGGGAGCGTGCATATTTCCTCCATAGCGCAGCAGACGATCCACCTGCACCTTCCAACACTTCTCCTTGTACATTCCTCCGCGTGGTGAGCCCACTCACTCATCTCGCTCAAGGGCCCTCTGGCCTTGAACGGACCATCTTGGTTTCCTGCCTTCGCTGTTTGTTGTGTAGTATCATCAACAGCAGCTTCCCACCTGCTAGAAACTAGGCCGCCATGCTTGGAGGTCTGTCACAGTACGTGCTGTGTGGCATAGGAAGCCTCGAACACCAACATTCACTAGCGCTACGTAAACTGTTCCTAATGCCTACCATGCCCTCAATGCAGTATGTGGGAAAGTATGTGGATGGCTCACAACGGATACTGTGTTTTTTTTTCATTTGGAATATGAACAAAGGTAGAGTTATATATATAAGGCAGCTACAGGTGCATCATCTCTTGGTTATTTTTAAAACTGTACCAGTATTGGAGGCCTGATATTCAGACGTTTTCACCTATTTGTGAGAGTTAAAAAGCAGAAATGTTGAGCTAACCCTTCCGTGATTGATAAATCAAAATTGTGGTAATGTTGAAGGACGAAAATTTTGAAGATATGTGTATAAGAATAGCTCATTTCTATGCTGTTGACACCTAATTTTTGCCTAGGGCCCGTTGACAGTGAGTAGCAGGATGCATGCCGGGTTTGTGTATGAAGATGATAGCCCACAGGCGGTCATGAAGGCGGAGAAAATCATGAAGACGTGCGTGTGTGGGTTTGCGAATCCGTTTTTAATTATTTTCTAGATTTAGAAAGGATTGACCGAGTTGTGGTCAGGTAGGAGTTGTGTTTAAGTCCAAGTCGGACTCTTGCCTCGGGTGTATAAATATAGACCCAGGTGCTTGTAAAAAACAATCAATACAATCAACTCTTCGGCGCATCGCCACAAAGTCTCGACGGGTTTTTTCGTCACCGGCGTCCATCGGGGCTCCGGCTCGACTGGATCTCGTCAGGTAAGCGCATCGATCTGGTTATGTCGACTTGTCCATGATTAAGATTGATGTGGCTGCTAGTTATCCGGTAATCTAGATCAATCTAGGGTTTACATTACGCATCGACCGCATGGAATTGTTTAAGACCTGGTCCAATTCTTTGTCACGGTTAGTTGACTTGTCCTCGCCGCGACCTTGTTGCCGATTGCTGATGTCGATTTCTGTTTGATCTGGTTATTCGAGTCACGGTTAAGGTGCTTTGTCGATTAGATCTGCTCTTGGTGATTGGGTAGGCAGTTTGACTTGTCCTGTCTGCTTCGCTTAGTTGACGTGTCCTCGGCGAAACAGTTGCTAAGAGTTGGATCTAATTGGCTGAGTATCTGGGACCGGTAGTTGCCGATTATACTTGTACCTGCCGATCGTGTAGAACAGTTTGACGTGTCCTGTTCTACTTCACTTAGTTGACGTGTCCTCGGTGAAGCGATTGTCAGTTTATGGGTATAATTAGTGATTATTGGTTTAATCGTTCTTTCGGGGTGTTTAGCCGATTGCTTACCACGTTCAGATCTATGCTTGCATGCTTTTAAATTGATTTTATTCTTTCAAGTATATGTCTGAGCCTTCTTTTGTCGATTGTCGATCCACCTTACTGTGTTGCTTGCCGATAGATTTTGCCGATTGCCGATTCTAATGCATGCCTTGCTTTATTTATCGCGCGAGTATTCTGTTGCGACATGTCGATTCGTTTCTAGCCGACAGCCGAGTGCTTATTTTTACTTTATTTTATACACTAACATCGGCTGCGGTTACGCATCGGCCTGTCCGGGGCCGATAGTCCGGGAATTTTACACGCTTTTTCTTGTCTTTGTCGATTTGCAGGGAAAATCGACTGGCACGCTCCGGAATTCACCGCGTTCCAAGTCTTGGTCCTGAACGGAGTGAAGCAAATCTCCCAGGCCACATGCGCGAGCGGTAGAACACACATTTTACCGTCAACACACTTTTTTGGCACGCCCGGTGGAACAGATCAAGTTCTTAGAGGCAGATGGCGTTTGTTCAAGCTGTTGCTGATGATGGTACTTTGCTCGTTGATACAAAGGGCAACAAGATCATGATTCCTGCACCTTTTGTTCGAGATGATAAAGATTCTTCTGAAGTCACTGGCAACAATGAGCTCAATGCTTGGGAGAAGATGTCTTTGGATCAGAAAAAGGCATATCAGAGTTATCTGTACGATTGCCAAGTGAAGTACTTTGAGACCATCAAGATGACACGCGGCAAGATTACATCAGTGTTGGCTTCGCCAGTGGTGATGAGAGCAGAAGAATTAGCTACAATCAAAGCTGCGAAGATGCCAGATCAAGCTCTGTTGGATGAAGTTGTGAATACTGCGGTTCACAAAGCTTTCATTAACCAGTCAGGGGTGCTTGTTAACACTCTGTACGACATGCTCAAGGCATTTGCTGATGGGACCTTGCAGTTTGATTCTGGATTTATGGGGCCATCATTTACTTTACCACCTACTACTCCAGCACGTCCTGCACCTCCTGGTGGTCAACTTACAGCTCAAGAAGAAACAAGCGCTGCTGGTCAACAGAGGCAACCATATTGCATGCCGCCAGAATTGTGGTCTCCAAGTGCTCAAGCTTTAGCTGCAGGAGCGGCTCGGGTATCGGCGCCAAGTCTTATTGATGCGCCGATGTCTGCGCAGAAGGAAGTAGCTGGTGCAGCTAATGAACCAAGGACGAGTCAAACTCCTCAGACAAGATATCATTTGGCTCCCAATATCAATCCTGCACTGTTCAACCAGGAGATACCGCAAGGCTATCATAGAGTGGCAGATTACAGTGAGCACTACAACAGAGAGCAACCTGCTCAGGCTCAGTCACAATTACCCCAGCCAGCTCAGATGGCTGGGGGGCAAGTGCAGAATTCATCAGAGGATATAGTTGCCAGGCTGGCTGAAGTCATGAAGGAGCAGTTTGATCTTAAGCCCAAGGAGCAGAGCTTTCTGTATCGACGTCCATATCCAGAGTGGATGGAACAAGTTGCTCTGCCACATCGTTACAAGCTGCCAGAGTTCTGCAAGTTTTCTGGGCAAGACAATGTATCCACAGTGGAGCACATTAGCAGATATTTGGCACAGTTGGGAGAGGCATCGGCACAAGATGCTTTGAAGGTCCGTCTGTTTCCTCTGTCGTTATCTGGATCGGCATTCTCATGGTTCACCTCCCTCCCTGCGGGATCCGTGCGGAATTGGGCCGATTTGGAAAAGAAATTCCATTCTTATTTCTTCACTGGCATGGCAGAGTTGAGCATATCAGATTTGACAGCTGTTCGTCAGAAGGCTGGAGAGTCAGTTGCCGATTTTGTCCAGAGATTCAGAGTCATCCGTGGCAGGTGCTATAACCTAAATCTGACGGATCGGCAAATGGCTGAGATTGCTTATCAGGGTTTATTGCCTCAAATCAGAGATAAGTTTGCACCTCAGGAAGTCGATGGCTTAGCACAGCTCTTTCAGAAGGCGTCGATTCATGAAGGGCGTGTTCAGAATACACGTGGCAGACAGTTTCAGGCGGCTTATGCTGATTATTCTTCTGATTCTGATGATGAAGCTGAAGTTGCTCTTGCTGAGTGGACCAGGAATAAGAAGACTGTTCTCCGTCCATGGGTCAAGCAGAAGGCAGAAGAAAAGAAATATGACTTCGACATCAATAAAGGTGACAAGATATTCGATCTGCTGCTACAAGAGAAGCTTATTCAACTCCCACCTAATCACACGTTGCCTCCAGCTGAGGAGTTGAAGAAGATCAAGTGGTGCAAGTGGCATAATACTCCCTCTCATCACACCAATGAGTGCAAGGTGTTCAGGCAACAGATTCAATCGGCAATTGAGAGTGATCGCATTAAATTCTCTGGTCAAAAGCCGATGAAGATTGATGGGCATCCTTTTCCAGTCAACATGATCGGTGGGTCTGCTGGATTGATCGGCAAGTACTCAAGGAAAAGAGAGAGGGAAGACAGGAGGACTAGTGATGATGACTTCGATCCACACTGGAACTGTCCTTTCTTCCAGTACTGTTGGGAGCAAGGTATGAAGTTGCCACCAATTGAAGGCTGTCCAGGTTGTAGCAGAAGATCTGGGGATTTATACAGAGAAGTTGGTACTTCAAGCCGAGCCCCTATGCGGAGACAGCATGATCGCTTTGAAGGAAGACCAGCATCCAGGGTTTCTGTGCATGAAAGGCTTGGTCCTGTTAATCAAGTTGAAGATTATGAAGAAGATCAGGGCGAGTTCACAGAAAAAGGCCAATGGTGTCCGAGTGGTATTTTTACCAAGACTCAGAAGAGAAGAGTGCAGAGGGCACGTTGCCGGGAACTGAACAAGGAAGTGAACCAGAAAAATGATCATGACAAGGGGCCCGAGTCCAAGAAGGTATGGAGACCAAAAGTCAAATCTCAGGTACACGAAGTTGAAGCTCCTGTCAATATGGTATTTATGCTGCCACGGGAATTTAGTTCTTTGGACATTAATGAGTCGGAAGAAGAAGCTTCTGCCGAATTGTTATTGGGTCCACAGCAGGCAGTGTTTGAGAAGCCATCTGGTGTTGATCATCTCCATCTGAGGGCTCTGTATCTTAATGGTTTCGTCAATGGCAAGCCGATGAGCAAGATGATGGTCGATGGTGGTGCTGCTGTCAATGTTTTGCCGATGGCGACATACAGGAAGATCGGCAAACTGCCTGAAGAGCTGACCAAGACCAACATGACGTTGAGGGATTATGGGGGCAGGAGCTCTGAAGTCAAAGGAGTCACCAATGTCGAGGTCACTATCGGGAGCAAGACTTTGCCGACGACGTTCTTCGTAATTGAAGGCAAAGGATCGTACGCCGTACTATTGGGTAGGGATTGGATTCATGCTAATTGCTGTATCCCGTCTACGATGCATCAGCTCCTTATCCAGTGGATCGGCGACGAGGTGGAAACTATTCAAGCTGACAAATCGGTGAGTGTGGCTATTGCAGACTTCGTGCCGACGATGGTTGAAAGCTTGCCGTGCATATCAGGAACTTACTGGGAAGGTGAAGCACTGGATGTTACCGATGAAGGTGTGTGCATCACAGAAGGATCGGCAACTCCACGGTTGTTATAGCAATTACCGGACCTGGACATCGATCGGCCGATGGAAGCTGGGAAAGAAACAATCGACAATCAGCTGATCGATGAAAGAGAAGAAGGAAAGCTTGGTCATGGTTTTGTATCAGCCGATGAGTTAGAAGAAGTTGACATTGGAGATGGTGACAAACCTCGGCCAACGTTTATTAGTAAGAAGATTTATAATGACTTCAGAGAAAAATTGATAGCATTATTGAAGGAATATAAAGATTGTTTCGCTTGGGATTATTCTGAGATGCCTGGTCTCAGTCGAGATATTGTTGAACACCGATTGCCTATTAAGCCTGGGTATCGGCCGTTTAAACAACATAATCGGAAGATTGATCCAAAGATTTATGATGCTGTCAAAGAAGAAATTATGAAGTTATATGATGCCAAGTTTATCCGACCCTGTCGATATGCAGAATGGGTGTCCAGTATCGTCCCAGTGATCAAGAAAAATGGGAAGATGCGAGTATGCATTGATTTCAGAGATTTGAATAAGGCTACACCCAAAGATGAGTACCCAATGCCGATAGCAGATGTACTGATCGATGCTGCTGCTGGACACAAGATTTTGAGCTTCATGGATGGAAATGCAGGATATAATCAGATTTTTATGGCTGAAGAAGACATCATAAAGACTGCATTCAGGTGTCCAGGAGCTTTGGGATTGTTTGAATGGGTTGTGATGACTTTTGGGTTGAAAAATGCTGGCGCCACATATCAAAGAGCGATGAATTTCATCTATCATGATCTGATTGGTCGGTTGGTGGAAATTTATATTGATGATGTGATGGTGAAGTCTAAAACAGTTGAAGATCATATTGCTGATTTGCGGCAGGTGCTGGAAAGGACCAGAAAATATGGCTTGAAGATGAATCCGCATAAATGTGCTTTTGGTGTTTCAGCAGGACAATTTCTGGGCTTTATTGTTCATGAAAGAGGAATTGAAATTTTTCCCAAGAGCATAGAGTCGATCAAGAAGATTCGGCCTCCTACCAGTAAAAAAGAGTTGCAGTCTCTGATGGGCAAAATCAATTTTGTGAGAAGATTTATTTCTAATCTTTCTGGGAAGATTGATGCTTTTACTCCTTTGTTGAAGTTAAAAGCAGATCAAGAGTTCCGGTGGGAAGCCCAACATCAGAAGGCGCTTGATGATGTCAAGAAATATTTAATCTCACCACCTGTGTTGATGCCACCTAAGCCAGGTATTCCTTTCAAGTTATATTTGTCTGCCGATGACAAGTGTATTGGTTCGGCATTGACGCAAGTACAAGATGGCGATGAAAGGATTATCTTTTATCTCAGTCGGAGATTGCTGGATGCAGAGACAAGATATTCTGAGATTGAAAGGTTATGCTTATGCCTTTATTTCTCTTGCACTAAATTAAGACATTATTTGTTATCCGAAGAATGCACTATTGTTTGCCGATCCGATGTCGTCAAATACATCTTGTCCGCTCCGATATTGAAGGGCAGGCTTGGGAAGTGGATGCTAGCAATTGCAGAATTTGATCTTAAATATGAATCTGCTAAAGCTGTGAAGGCCCAGGTTTTTGCTGATTTGATAGTCCAGCATGGGGGGCATGATGAAAGTGTGGTGGAGCCAGTTCCATGGCGCTTATCGTTTGACGGGTCGATTTGCAAAAATGGATGTGGTATCGGCATTGTCATTGTCACGCCAAAAGGGTCCAGGTCTGAATTTTCATTCACAGTAGAAGCTCATACTAATAATCAAGTTGAATATGAGGCTGTGTTGAAAGGACTACAACTGTTGAAGGAAGCCAATGCCGATTTTGTTGAAGTTGTTGGGGATTCTTTGCTGATTGTTGGGCAATTGAATGGTGAATATGAGTGTAAAGATGAAGTACTTCGGGATTATTATCAGAAGTGTCAAGATTTAATGAAGAGCTTCAAGCATATCACATTCAGCCATATTCCGCGACAAATGAATTCTGAAGCTAATGACTTGGCTCAGCATGCATCTGGGTATCGGCTTATTGTAGGTACTGTTGATAATGAAGCCGATGTCGGTTTGCAG
The DNA here is from genome assembly GCA_012490785.1 of Eragrostis nindensis. Taxonomy (NCBI): domain Eukaryota; kingdom Viridiplantae; phylum Streptophyta; class Magnoliopsida; order Poales; family Poaceae; genus Eragrostis; species Eragrostis nindensis. The sequence continues at coordinate 39,870 of JAAXCT010002128.1, read as the reverse complement.
GATTGGAGGACTGAGATCGTGAATTATTTGAAGGATCCAACCCAGAAAACGTCCAGAGAATTACGATACAAGGCAATAAAATATGTGTTAATTGATGATCAGCTTTATTATAGGACGTTGGAAGGGATTCTGTTGAAGTGTCTGAATGCCGATGAAGCCAAGAAGATGCTGATGGAGGTTCATGATGGGATTTGTGGGACTCATCAGTCAGCATACAAGATGAAATGGTTAATCAGAAGAGGTGGATATTTCTGGCCCACCATGCTTGAAGATTGTTTTGAATATTATAAGGGCTGTCAGGATTGTCAGAAGTATGGATCGATTCAAAGAGCTCCAGCATTGGCAATGAACCCTATTATCAAGCCGTGGCCATTCAGAGGATGGGAAATCGACATGATTGGTGAGATTAATCCTTCCTCCAGTAAGGGACATAAATATATATTGGCGGCTACGGATTATTTCACCAAGTGGGTTGAAGCAGTACCTTACAGAAGTGTGGCTTCGAGGGATGTGATTGCTTTTGTTAAAGAGCACATAATCTTCAGATTTGGTATCCCTCAAACTATCACCACGGATCAAGGTTCTATTTTTATTTCTGAAGAGTTCAGAGATTTTGCTGATGACATGGGTATTAAGTTATTAAATTCGTCACCATATTATGCCCAAGCAAATGGTCAGGCTGAAGCTTCAAATAAATCCTTGATCAAGTTGATTAAGCGCAAGATTAGTGATCAACCGAGAAGGTGGCATACTTCGTTGGCCGATTCATAATGGGCATATCGAATGTCTCGTCATGGGTCAGTACAAGTAACACCATATCAGTTGGTGTATGGGCATGAAGCTGTTTTGCCATGGGAAGTTAAGGCAGGATCGAGAAGAGTCGATCTGCAGGATCAATTGACAGCAGAGCAGTATCATGATCTCATGATGGATGAATTGGAAGATGTCAATCAGCAGCGGTTAGTTGCATTGAAGAAAATTCAAGACAATAAAGCACGGGTGGCTCGGCATTATAATAAGAAGGTGGTGGCTAAGCAATTTGATGAGGGAGATCTCGTCTGGAAAGTCAAGTTGCCGATTGGCGTACGAGATAATCGTTTCGGCAAGTGGTCATCTAATTGGGAAGGTCCTTATATAATTAGCCGATGCGTGCCCGGTAATGCTTATATCTTGAAGGAGCTGGATGGAGAAGAATTTGGCCGAGCGCTTAATGGAAAGTATCTAAAGAAATACTACCCTAGCATTTGGGTGGGTTCTTAGGGTGTTCGGTTAAATTTCCAGCAAAGCCGACGTTGAGAGCGTCGCCTTTAAAGATGGCCGATGTCGACGGTATCGCCCTTAGAAAAATAAAGGAAGAACAAGAGAAGACAATGAAGTTCTTAATAGTTTACAAGATATTACATCATACATGGGGATACAAAATTAGATGACCAAGAATACACAGTGCGGCTGCTGTCAAGTGTCAACCAAGTGCTGGCGCAGGGTAGGATGGGTCGTTGCTCCAGTATACGAGGAGAGGAGCAACTTCATGGACCTCATCACGTCGAAGAAGATGTTATCCCTGAGAAGGAACCTTATCTGACGAAGAACATGAGTTCTCCCTCGTAGCCTGAAGAGGAGCCGCCGTCTTCAGGGATTAGCTCAAGAGGGATAGCGTCGGAATAGGGATTGGAGAGAAGCAGAAGGAAGACAAGAGGCCAGAGCGTAGATCTGGAAGAAGAGGAGCTCATGGTTGCTTTCTTGCTGTTTAAGATGCATTGGTCAGGCTTTGTGAAAGGAATTTTTATTGCTAGCCATTATGTGGATGATTCTGGTGAAGGGAGCCAATCCTTTTATAGGCCGAGATGCGGAAGAAGATAAGATCGTGGAATAGTGAAAGACCTATTGCAAATTAAAGCGATTGGTACGAATTGTCTGCCGAAGAGGTGCACGCCATGTGAAGACAAAGGTACAACTCATCAAGTCAAATGTACAGTTTTCACGTGAAGGGTCATCTAGGAGCTTGCAGACGTGATGGATGGTGGAACAACCCGGCGCATGGAAATTCCATACCCCGGCTTGGGGGGCATGTGTTGACACCTAATTTTTGCCTAGGGCCCGTTGACAGTGAGTAGCAGGATGCATGCCGGGTTTGTGTATGAAGATGATAGCCCACAGGCGGTCATGAAGGCGGAGAAAATCATGAAGACGTGCGTGTGTGGGTTTGCGAATCCGTTTTTAATTATTTTCTAGATTTAGAAAGGATTGACCGAGTTGTGGTCAGGTAGGAGTTGTGTTTAAGTCCAAGTCGGACTCTTGCCTCGGGTGTATAAATATAGACCCAGGTGCTTGTAAAAAACAATCAATACAATCAACTCTTCGGCGCATCGCCACAAATTCTCGACGGGTTTTTTCGTCACCGGCGTCCATCGGGGCTCCGGCTCGACTGGATCTCGTCAGGTAAGCGCATCGATCTGGTTATGTCGACTTGTCCATGATTAAGATTGATGTGGCTGCTAGTTATCCGGTAATCTAGATCAATCTAGGGTTTACATTACGCATCGACCGCATGGAATTGTTTAAGACCTGGTCCAATTCTTTGTCACGGTTAGTTGACTTGTCCTCGCCGCGACCTTGTTGCCGATTGCTGATATCGATTTCTGTTTGATCTGGTTATTCGAGTCACGGTTAAGGTGCTTTGTCGATTAGATCTGCTCTTGGTGATTGGGTAGGCAGTTTGACTTGTCCTGTCTGCTTCGCTTAGTTGATGTGTCCTCGGCGAAACAGTTGCTAAGAGTTGGATCTAATTGGCTGAGTATCTGGGACCGGTAGTTGCCGATTATACTTGTACCTGCCGATCGTGTAGAACAGTTTGACGTGTCCTGTTCTACTTCACTTAGTTGACGTGTCCTCGGTGAAGCGATTGTCAGTTTATGGGTATAATTAGTGATTATTGGTTTAATCGTTCTTTCGGGGTGTTTAGCCGATTGCTTACCACGTTCAGATCTATGCTTGCATGCTTTTAAATTGATTTTATTCTTTCAAGTATATGTCTGAGCCTTCTTTTGTCGATTGTCGATCCACCTTACTGTGTTGCTTGCCGATAGATTTTGCCGATTGCATGCATTGCCGATTGCCGATTCTGATGCATGCCTTGCTTTATTTATCGCGCGAGTATTCTGTTGCGACATGTCGATTCGTTTCTAGCCGACAGCCGAGTGCTTATTTTTACTTTATTTTATACACTAACATCGGCTGCGGTTACGCATCGGCCTGTCCGGGGCCGATAGTCCGGGAATTTTACACGCTTTTTCTTGTCTTTGTCGATTTGCAGGGAAAATCGACTGGCACGCTCCGGAATTCACCGCGTTCCAAGTCTTGGTCCTGAACGGAGTGAAGCAAATCTCCCAGGCCACGTGTGCGAGCGGTAGAACACACATTTTACCGTCAACATATGCATTATTTTTCAACTGCCCCAAAGCTCTTTAATGCAATTAATTCAACATCCCCAAAGTCTTCTTCCATGAGGCACACTCCATTCATGTCATAGAAAAGTGCATGAAGACACGATTTTCACAGGCAGGCAGGCAGGCGAGCGTTTTCTTGGTTTTCCCTCTTCACTTTATGGTCTTGGAAGATCATCATCACGGTAGCCTCTGGGACAGCTTGATGCTTCCCGTGTTCGCAAGATGTCGCGCTTTCTTCAGGGCAAGCATCACCTAAAGAAAGTCTTGCAAGCTTGCCAGCATCCTCACCACACAGCTTGCCGTTGACCTCCTCCATGCCATGATAGCTCAGCAATCCGCTGGTTGGGCCGGGGTCACAGCCTACCCAGCCTCCTCCACTAGCCATGAACAGATGAAGATGACTGTAGTTCTTAAAATGCAGTCTTGGATTATTTGTCCATAGTGCCCTAATTCGATGTGTTGTGCTTCCAATATCGAAGTGTGTGATGAAGAAGCACCGAAACTTGCCATATATATGCACGAAGAAACGGATGTCAAGATCAATCATCGATGTTGCACCACCACGAACAGTGGGAATACAGGCAATAAGGACTTATAACTACGGAGAGTGCTAGGAGACCAACCGGGAGATTATATAGACAAATTAATTAAGATCCACCGGCTGAATTGCTTACGTCTGACTCCTTTGATAACCCCTAGAACATCGGAACTAACCGAGATAGTATGCAGTAAACCTCGTATTAGCAACCCTACATAGATCTAGATACCGGATAACTAGCAATTAAGAAACTACAATTAATGTCAAACCTAATTGAGAAAGTATTGATCTTAACCATGTCATTACCGAGGTGATGAATTCCGTGCCATGCACCAAGATCGAGCCGATGCAGCCCGCACAAGACAAAAAACCCGTTGACAGAACAGGTTGGCTATGCGTCAAAAGTTGTATTGAATGTGATTAGGGTTTTTCTACAAATCTTGGTTTATATTTATACACTCGAGGCAGACTCTAATGTGCATGTGACTCTAATAGTTCGATACAAACACGACTTGGCTTGATCCTTTATTTTTTGTCAAAAAGTAAAATACTTTATAAACTAATCTTCTCCGTGGCGACCATGGTTAGGACCCTACATCTCCTAGTCAATTAATGCGGCATGTAAAACCTACTACTGGTCCCTCTTGACTTTCAATCATGCTGCGTGTCTCTGACACCTCCACTACCACAAGGAAAATCTTTTTTTTTCCCTTGCACCGTATCCGCTCCTAGCTTGTGCCTTCCTTAGTGGACCAATCAATTCTTAGTGTCAATATAATAGTGTGCCAACTAGCACAAGGGCTTTTCCTGATGTATCAAATCCAAGTCCACTATAATATCCATAGTGTCATCCCTTTTACCTGATTCTTCATCATAACTCAAGAACAACACTATATACGAATATGAAGGATTAGCAGGTATAACGATAGTGTTTATGCTTTCAAAACAGGGTGTTATTGGCATATAAAAATGAGTACTTAAATGATGCCAATAAAGTTCATTATGTTTATAAAATTTCAACCCTTCAACCCTATCACCTGTGCAGACGAACAAGGAGTGGGATCCGAAGATGTATGTAATATTTTCTAGTGAATCATGTAATATTTCTCTATACCAATCACTTGACACTCTCTATCGGATCACAGGTAGTACTGGAGATAACATGCTGCTGGTGAACAGAGTGGAGATAACATGCTGCTGGTGAGCATGGTCATCACAAGTGAGCTTTACTTTTGGAACTTCCGTCACAATTAGCTTGTCTAATAATCTATTTGCTCAGTAATCACCCTTGAGAGCAATTGTTGCTCGGTGCTGAAGCATTCAATCTAGCATATTAGTGCATGGCTGTTGAGCTGCTTTAAGTCACTGCTTGTCATTAGCATCTGTTGGTAATCTTTCCTATCAGGCTGCCCGCACTGGCGTCCGCCATCGCTTCCTGCAGGAACCAAATAGCGGAAAAACGTCTGCACCGGGCTCCTCTACCGATTCCTCTATCGTTCCGTAAACGCTTGCCCACGCCAAATCTAGCGGAAGTAGAGGATCTCCTCTACGACCGGAGCGGGGCCCACCACCGCGCGCCTCGCGACGGGAGAGCCGAACGCCGTCGACCCCGGGCGGAGCCCTTCCTCCTCGCGACGCGGAGCCCCGCCAACGTCTCCACGACGCCGTTGACCGCGACGATGCAGGCAGGAGGAGGAGGAGGAGGCGCGCCAAGGTCCTCGCCCGCGCTTGCCGCAGGAGGAGGCGGAGCAGGCTAGTGGAGGTGCGCCCGCCATTTGCCGCCGCCGTCCAGCTCCCCATGGCCGAATCGAGCTGAATCGAGAGAGAGAGAGATCCCCATGGCGGATCTGGACGGACCTCGTTCCCACGCGGAGGGAGGAGGGGGATGGGGGCTCGTCGTCGGAGCCCCTCGCGGCGCCGGCCCTCCGCTCCGCCGGTGCATCCACCGGCCGCAGCTTCGTCTCCTCCGCCGTCGGGCCCCTCTCCATGCCTGCTTCTCCGCTACAACAAAACGGTACTATAGTGGCGGACTGCATTGTTGCACAGCGGCGGTTGTTGTTTGAACCGTCGCTAGAAATGCTTTTTGCATTTGTAGGCGGCGTTTTACACAGACGTCAGCAGTCCCTGTTATTTGTAGAGGCGGAGCATGGCTTGGGCCGCCGCTACAAATCCGTTTTCAGCGGCGGTCCATCCAACAGCCCGCCGCTGCTTCATCTCCACGGCCCATTTACACTCTTCGGCCCAATATTTCCGGTTACAGTATAAAACTTACAAACGCTAACCCTAAACACCGCCTCCCTCCTTTCTCAGTGCCGCCTCCCTCCCTTCTCACACTCCGGCTATCTTCTCCCTCCCTTCTCCTTCACTGGCCCCTATCCCCGTCGCATCCACAGGTGCCGCGATTTTGAGCGCGTGGGCCACTCCTCAGCGACGAAGGCTGACATGGTGCTCCCCCGGCGTGGCGGCTCCCCGGATCCAGAGCACATGGGTTAGCCCTGCCCGCCGCCGCGGAGGCCGACACGGTGCTCCCCCGGCGCGACGGCTCCTCGGATCCAGGGCACGTCGGCCAGCCGTGACCGCAGCCATGAAGCGCGAGCGCGGCAACGCGGTGCTCCCCCGGTGCTGCTGCTTCCCGGATCTGGACGCCAACGTCCCGTCCTCTGCCCGCACCCAGCGGATCTGGCGGGGCTGCCACCCACGCCGTCGGCGAGGAGCTCTTCGGGTTGGCGGCACCGCTCTTCCGCAGAGGCCATAAGGATGCCTTCTGGATCGAGTTCGGCGATGAGTACAGGTGCACGGTCTTCTATTTTGTTTCTATTTTGCTACCTGTTTGTTCTCGCTTTGTTCGTCTGCACATGGAGATGTAGCAGAAGAGCTGGGGCGCATCTGAACTCTCTCTTTGCATCGATTTGAATGGATCCTGATCTCTCTCTTTTCCATTTTTCTTCCAGACAGATCCAGCAGAACACATCGGGCCGCGGGCTGCTACTGCGAGGGCGCTGCGGTGGTGAAGGCGGCTGTTCTTTCGGCCGCGGGAAACAACACCGACAACAGTGATGTAAGTCTTTTGCAATTGCTTCGTTTTCTCCCCGTCTTTTGCAAGTCCTTCGGTTGATTGCCGCTTGCCGCTGCCTTGAGATGAATTTACTTTATTACATTTGATGGATTTGTTTTTTGGGAACTTACGGATCCAAATTCTATTCTTCTTCCTCTTCTATGAGTGCAGGATGCAGATGTTGCATTGGGCTTTGTCAAATCAATCCAAGTTAGGAGCACAAATCAACAAAGAAAGATGCTGAACCTGAATAGGTTGGTAGTTAGGCAAAGGATAGTCTTGTGATTCATATTTGATGCGCTTGTTTTGTGCAGTGCATCTTGCTTCTGTACTTTGTTTCTTCTTCCACAGGCACTGTCAACTCTGTTGTACTAATCCAAAACCTATATAATAACGTGTATTCTGGATGTGACTGGTGTCGGGGCTGGAGAGCTGCTCTAGCTAGTATTTCTTTTTTTTTTTTTGTTTTTGAAAATCGGTAGCAGCGGCGGGTGATGGGAGCACCCGCCGCTGAAAATGTTGTTTGTAGAGGCGGGTGATTGCGGTGGCCCGCCGCTGAAAATGTTGATTGTAGCGGCGGGTGATGCTGAGGTCCGCCGCTACAAGTCCGATTTGTAGCGGCACTAGCGTAGCGGCGGACCGGCATACCCGCCGCTATAGTGGATTTTGGTCCGCCTCTATAGTGCGGTTCTGTTATAGTGATGATAACATTTTAAATTTCTTATGAGTTAGCAGTAAATTATTTCATTGCCATTTTGATGAAGAATCAACGGATGAAATTGGTATATCATATATTTGTTGGAAGTTTTTTCAATTTATTGTTTTGATTGTACAGTTTTTACATCAGTTTTTAACATTGCCATTGCCGGTCCCAAGCCCGGATGAGAAAAGTGGAGGGGGTTGTGTTAGGCTTGGCTAGCCAACAACCAATTTTTAGCCAATCTTATGGAGATGAAACAACAAAGGAACTCGTTGGGGCGTAACCCTCTTAGCGACGCGCCATATCGGAACCCGGGTATGGTGTTAAATGAGCAAGGGCCGGGCCGTCACCTCTTAAGTGACGCGTCATATCTTGATTCGGATACGACGATAAGTGAGCAAGGATCGGGTCGTCGCATCCTTAGTGGCGCGCTACATCAGCGCCCGGGTGTAGTGAAAAATGAGCAAAGGTCTTTGCACCTCTCTCGACGGTGCGAAGGGTAAGGAAGCTAGCCGAGCCGCGTAGGTTTCGTTTAGGTAGCTGGAATGTAGGGTCCTTAACCGGTAAGTTACGAGAAATAGTTGACGTTGCGGTGAGGAGACGTGTAAATATCCTTTACGTTCAAGAAACCAAGTGGAAAGGGCAGAAGGCTAAGGAGGTAGAAGGTACAGGTTTCAAGTTGTGGTACACAGGGACAGCTGCGAACAAGAATGGAGTCGGGGTGTTGATCGACAAGAGCCTTAAGGATGGGGTAGTAGACGTCAAGAGACTAGGGGATAGAATCATCCTAGTCAAGCTGGTCATTGGGGATTTAATTCTCAATGTTATCAGCGCGTATGCCCCTCAAGTAGGCCATAATGAAAACTCTAAAAGGGAGTTTTGGGAAGGCCTAGAGGACATAGTTAGAAGTGTACCAATTGACGAGAAGCTCTTCATAGGAGGAGATCTCAATGGCCATGTAGGTACATCCACTACTACAGAAAGGGGCTTTAGCGACGGTTTTTTTAGGCCTTTAGCGACGGGAAAATACCCGTCGCTGGTAATACGTCGCTAAAGGGTACCCCTTTAACGACGGGTTTACACCCGTCGCTATAATAGCTACAGCGACGGGTTTCTACCGCGCCTGTAATACAATTACAGACGTCTTTCCTAAAACCCGTCGCTAGATGCCCATGCGACGTCCAACAGAAAACCGTCGCTGGTGCCAGCGACGTCACACCAGAAACCCGTCGCTACTGTGAGGTGAGAAACAAAAAAAAAAAAGATTCCCTTCCTTTCTTTATTATATATCTTTTGTCCTCTCTCCACTTATAGCCAACATTCAGTTATTAGCAAACTGACAAAAAGGTACAAAACCATACATAAAAAAATATTTCTTCACAGATACAAGTTCTCAAATTATACTACAATTTTGCATGCATCCACATAAACAAATGGTACAATTTATACAATATACAATATTGCATGCATCCACATGCGTTCCATCTAAGCTATTCAACATGTGAAGATTAAAGACTCTTGTCCATGCTAACAAGTGGTACTTACACTCCTAGCTGCTACTACAAAAATGTCAAAATCTGGTACAAAATATTGTTCAAACTCACCATTCAGTCTAGGAGATCACAGATTTTGATTCCATTGTGCATCTATTCTAAGTAAGATCCCCTCACCTCTGCTCAGTTCTAAGCCTAAAATGAAATCTTCTGAAGGCATAGCTGTTGTAACAAAAAGAAATTCTTTTAGACAACAAAAACGTTTATGTTGGACTAAAATACAAAATGAACAGCTTTCTTTGTGTGCAAACCAGTTTTTTATTCTCTTCTCACACTAGGGAAACAGCTAAGTACCTTCAAAAGTCTTCTTGCATTGACAGGGTCAGGTTCCTTGTCTGCCCTGTACAGGAACAAATGGATAACCCTTATTTCTGCTATAATAAACGAGCATACACAAGCAACAATACTAACTTTGCTAGGCAGAAGACTTATAGGAAAAGCTATATTAGATATGATGATGATATAGCCAACATATAACCATTTATGCGACTGAACCAATAGTTAATACAGTCATTGTACTAGCAAAATGATACAGGCAGCAGATAACGATTGAACCATTAGAAATATGCTACTGTAACATACAACATACAGGCCCAAATGATACTAGCAGGGTTGTTGTATACCACCAACAGATAAATAATTATCACATATTCTCTGTAACATAAAGGCTCAAGTGATCCTATTTTTAGGAAGCACAGTTTTGAACAGATATAGGTGAGAGCATTCATGCATGTCTCTGGTAGCATCATCAGAACTAAACCTGGATATGAAGGCAGAAAGTGTTTCTATGATCTTTCAAGCACTATATTTTCAGGGAGGAGTGCAAAGTTTCACAACTATAGTTCATAATAAGTGGTAAGCTGATTGGATCATTTGGTTAAACTATGGCAGTTCAGAGCGAAATCAAATTCAGACAACAGGAAAAATCCCTGCTAGTAGTTCCCCAGCAAAGGAACATCTATCGATATACTCAAACTGCTGCAGGTATAGGCAGGAGAGATCTAGAGCACACAAATCCTTTGGTGAGTAGCTGCTATTCGTTGTCTGATCCAGATAATGAACATGTTCAAGACATGATGTAAAACGAGAACCATGTACCTGCACTGTGGAGGTGGGAGGGCGTCGATGGGGATGCAGTGCTTGGCGGAGTGAGGGGCAGGACACCAGGTCAGGGGCCGACGAGGCCGGGGAGCTGATGTCTCGTCTGTGCGAGTGCCGGGCCACCATGGAGGCTGGATCTGCTGTCGTGAGAGCGTCGGACGCCGCCATCGTGGAGGACGTCGTCGTCGTAGGGGTCGCCACCATCGTGGACGACGTCGTCGCGGAGGGAGTCGCCGTCGTGGAGCACATCGTCGTACACGTCCAGCACGCGCAGCAGCAGGGCCTCGCTCTCGGCGACGACACCAGCGAGGAGGTCCTCGAAGCTCTGCTCCTCCGCCTGGAGCCACAGCTCGAGGCCACCGCCTTCGCCTTGTTGCCGTCGCGGAGGGGGGCGCCGCCGAGGAGGGAGCTGCTGTTGTGGAGGGAGCCGTCGCAGCCGTCGCGGAGGGGGGCGCCGTCGCGGAGGGAGCTGCTGTTGTGGAGGGAGCCGTCGCAGCCATCGCGGAGGGGGGCGCCGACGCCAAGGATTCGCCTTCGCACCGGATCCACCGCAGCGCCGTCGAGATCCGCCGCCGCCGAGGATCCGCCTCCGCACCGGATCCACCGCCGCGCCGTCGAGATCCGCCGCCGTACCGGATCCGCCGACGCCGAGGATCCGCCTCCGCACCGGATCCGCCGCCGCGCCGTCGAGATCCGCCGCCGCTCCTCCTCGAACACACGCGGCTCCTTCGCTCCTGCCGCCAGCGCGCCGGCACTCGCGCTCCGCCGTGTTGAAGCATCCGGGTGGATGATGGTATTCATGGTGAGGAGATGGGGGGCTCTGGTGAGAGAGAACGGAGAGGAGGGAGACAGGGAGTGCGGCGCCTAGGGTTAGTGGACTGCGCGGTGGTGGGTTATATATGTGTGTGCGACGGGAGCGAGATGGGCCGGGCCGGCTAGAACGATTATGGGACCTCAGTTATCTATATTATTTAATCTTCTGTACAATAAAACAGAAACATATCTTGGCCTGCTGGTTAGTGCATCCGTGCTGCACTATGAAGGTGCTGGGTTCGAATCTCCCCACATGTTGTTTTAAGTTTTTTTTTACCAGCGACGGGGTATAAAAATGACGTCGCTAATACTAGCGACGGGGATCAAGTTAGCGACGGGTTTCCTTTATCCCCGTCGCTACAGTAGACAACTTTTAGCGACGGTAATTTGATCCCCGTCCATAGTCCTTAATTTTTAGCGACGGGTCGAATTATTTCCAGGTTTAGCGACGGGTTTTAAGTAAATGCCGTCGCTAAAAATATGAAATTTAGCGACGGTTTTTTGAAAACACGTCGCTGAAGTTCTCAGACATGTTCTTAGCGACGGGTTTCTAAAAGACGTCGCTAATGCATGCGTCGCTAAAGCTCGTTTCTGTGGTAGTGATCTAACACGACCTTCGAGGGTGTGCATGGGGGCTTCGGCTTTGGCACCAGGAATCAAGAGGGAGAGGAGATCCTGAACTTTGCCTTAGCCTATAACATGTTTGTAGCAAACACCTTCTTCCATAAGAGAGAATCCCACCTAGTGACGTTTAGTAGTGGCCACCACACTAGCCAGATCGATTTTGTCCTCTCTAGAAGAGAAGACATACATGCTTGCTTGGATTGCAAGGTGATACCTGGAGAGTGTGTTGTCCCTCAGCATAAGCTGGTGGTAGCTGACTTCCGTTTTAGAATTCGTCTCCAACGGAGTAAGCATGCCAAAGTCATTAGAAGAAAGTGGTGGAAGCTTAAAGGAGATGCGACATAAACCTTCAAGGAGAGGGTCATTAAGGAAGGCCCTTGGGCGGAAGAAGGGGACGCAGACACCATGTGGTTGAAGATGGCAACTTGCATCAGGAAGGTGGCTTCATAAGAGTTTGGGACGACCAGAGGCAACAGAAAGGAAGCTAAAGATACTTGGTGGTGGAATGAAGAGGTGCAGAAGGCTATAGAGGAGAAGAAAGAATGCTACGAACGTCTACACAATGATAAGACTGCAGACAACATGGAGAAGTATAAGGTAGCAAAGAAGACTGCAAAGCAAGCTGTCAGCAAAGCCCGGGGGCGGGCCTACGAGGGCCTATACCAGTGTTTGGACACAAAGAGGGAGAGAAGGACATTTATAAGATGGCCAAGATCCGTGAGAAGAAGACGAGGGATATCAACCAAGTCAAGTGCATCAAGGATGAAGCGAATCAACTCTTAGTGAAGGATGATGAGATCAAGAATAGATGGAGAGAATACTTCGACAAACTGTTCAATGGGGAGACTGAGAGCTCTGCCCTAGAGTTGGATGAATCCTTCGATAATAACAACAGAGGTTTCGTGCGAAGGATCCAACAATATGAGGTAAAGGAGGCGTTAAAAAGGATAAAGGTAGGTAAGGCGATGGGCCCTGATAGTATCCCCATTGAGGTTTGGAGATGTCTCGAAGACATAGCGATAGTATGGCTCACTAAGCTCTTCAACCTTATCTTTCGGACAAACAAAATGCGCGAAGAGTGGAGGCGCAGTACATTAGTACCAATCTTCAAGAATAAAGGAGATATTCAAAGTTGTACTAATTACTGTGGAATTAAGCTGATGAGCCATACAATGAAGCTATGGGAGAGAGTCATCGAGCACCGCCTGAGGAAGATGACGAGTGTGACCAAAAATCAGTTTCATTTCATGCCCGGAAGGTCAACTATGGGGGCAATTTTCCTCTTAAGGCAACTAATGGAAAGATACAGGGAACAAAAGAAAGACCTGCATATGGTCTTCATTGACCTGGAAAAGGCATATGACAAAGTGCCTAGGAATGTCATGTGGTGGGCCCTGGAAAAACACAAAGTCTCAACTAAGTACATTAATCTAATCAAAGATATGTATAATAATGTTGTGACAAGTGTTCGAACAAGTGGTGGGGACACGTCTGACTTCCCGATTCATGTTGGGCTACACCAAGGGTCGGCTTTGAGCCCTTATCTCTTTGCTCTGGTGATGGATGAGATCACAAGAGATATACAAGGTGCTATCCCTTGGTGTATGCTCTTCGCAGATGACGTGGTGCTAGTTGATGAGAGCAGGAGTGATGTTGCTGAGAAGTTGGATTTGTGGAGACACACTCTGGAGTCAAAAGGTTTTAGGCTAAATAGGTCTAAAACAGAGTACATGAAGTGTATTTTCAGTGCTACGGGGCAGGAGGATGGAGATGTCAGCCTCGATGGTCAAGTAGTACCCAAGAAAGACACCTTTCGTTACTTGGGATCGATGCTACATAAGGATGGAGATATCGATGACCATGTCAGTCATAGAATTAAAGTTGGATGGTTGAAGTGGCGTCAAGCTACAGGTGTCCTTTACGACACTAAAGTGCCACAAAAGCTAAAAGACAAATTCTGCAGGACAGCGATCCGACCTGCTATGCTGTATGGAGCAGAAAGTTGGCCAACTAAAAGAAAGCATATCCAACAACTAAGTGTCGCAGAGATGCGTATGTTGCGATAGATATGTGGCCACACAAGAAGGGATCGAGTCCGGAATGACGACATACGTGAGAGATTAGGGGTGGCACCAATTGAGGAGAAGATTGTTCAACATCACTCGAGATGGTTTGGACATGTGCAACAAAGACCGGAGGAGGCGCCTGTACGTAGTGGGATAATACGTCGTCCCGAAAATATGAGGAGAGGCAGAGGTCGACCACCTTTGACATGGGCAGAGTCGGTGAAGAGAGACCTGAAGGACTGGAATATTGTTGAGGAGCTAGCTATAGATAGGAGAGAGTGGAAGCAAGCAATCCATGTGCCGGAACCTTGATTTCTCCTTTTTAATTCTTTTTTTAAAAAACCGTTTAAAAAAAATTTATCTCTTTTTTCTTTTTTCTCTCTTCTTTCCTTTTTATCCTGTTTTGCTCTTTCTCGTTTTGGTTGGTTTTGCCTCTCTTGTTGGTTCCTGCAGGTTTCATCTCTAGCCTACCCCAACTTGCTGGGATAAAAAGGCTTTGTTGTTGTTGTTGTTGATTGTATAGTTTTTACAGAAAGTACATTGCTATTTGCATACGAAATGTGTTAGAAGCTGATCTTCCTAGAACTTGGCCTTGTGCAGAGACTGTTGCTCAACTTCAAAACCTATTTTGTTGGTCAGCATATATATATGTCGACACTCAGGTTTGACTACCACTATGTGAACCTGCAGCTAAATCAAGCTCAGGCTAAAAAATTGACATGATGAAATCAATCATAATGAATGGAAATACTGTACACTGGAAAAATCATCGATGAAAAATTATGATATTCTCCTATATATATGCTCCTGTTCTCCAGACTCGGGTGATTTGAGTTGGGAAACAAGATGCTGACATTAATATAATACTGCATGAAAGATCAATTATCAGGACGGCAGATATGTCCGGTGGATGTGGAATTGACCTGGAACATGGCACTTTTCGCTGACATGGTAGTATCTTGGATGTAGCATGTTCTGCTGTATGAGCGCGAAGGGAATGACCTCAAGAAAAATGAGGCATTTCACCAAAACCCGCTCGCACATGATCGAGCTGCTCAGGCATCCTGATTCCCGGAGTGCATTTGCGAGTGAGAAGCACAGATGCATGCGATTGAGAAGCACAAAGAGAGTAAGAGGAAGACTTGATGTACTGATCAGGTTATGGAGGATCACAAAGATGGGGATCGAATGGGGAGGTTTGCATAATATGGAAAAGATTGAAGGGTATGAAGGACTCAATGGCCGTACCAACCGGGGAACCAATTTTCCTGTTGTTAATTCATGGGTGATATTTACTTCGCAACCACCTGAGACAACCATTTATGTGGTATTTCTTTCTCAATCTTCATGGACCATTCCACACTTTCGTCGGCCATCAATGGCAATGTGACACAATTATACTGCTGGTGACCTCCGTATTGTCCACTGTCGCCACTTATCTTGTATGCATAAGAACATGGAATCTTGTCGACTGATGTTTTTCATTGTGGTTTTCCAATGAGAGGTGTTGTTAGTTAGATGGAATGTCAATGAAGCTTGCACTGAACAATCTTTCATCCAAGTGCTCCCCATGGGTTCGTAACAATGTTATCGTACCCATATCAAAGTGAGCAAATTTTTGTTTGTTCCTCTTATATCATCACGATAACCTTAACTTGACTTCCATTGTAATGATATCAACTTCCTTCTGAAATTATCTACCTTTCTTTATGTCTTTTATAGATGGGCCCCTCGCACTTCTGTAACACTGTAGCAAAGGTGATTTCTGCGTTAGGCCTGGTCCGCTGGCGCTTCCCGTCGTCTCTATCGCTCCCCCTCCCCTGTATCGAAAGAAAGACCACTTCCCATCTCATTGCCGCCCGTTCTGAGCGATTCGCCACTGCTGCTCTCACGCTGCTGAGCCCGTGCTCTTCCCGACTGCTACTCACACACTGCTCTGCCGCTACTAGCTGGCGCCGCAACAGGGGCCGCGAGCCAACGCCTCTGTCCGCTGGGCGTTGTACCAGGGGTCGCCATCACCATCCTAGTTATCTCTTCACTTCGTTGCAACTAGCAAGGGTTGTCCGAGGCTCTGAGGAAAGCCCCTCCTCTCCCGACTGATCCCTCTGCTCGATCTGTGATCTCTGCTACTACTCCGATTTGACTCCCTCACATCGTATCTCTCTTTCTCCTGTACAGGATAGGTAAATATGGGCTCAACTTGCTTACTGCGAATCATTAGAATGAAAAATACATTGCTAAATATATTGATAACTGCATGCACACCAATAGCTCCGATTCGGTGACATTGAGGTACGTACGTGTAACACCCCAGCCCGTTTGGCCTGGTAGTAGTGGTATCGGCCCAAATGGCCCAGAAGTGAAGTGGTTGTGGAAATAGTTCCACATGGCTTGTTTAGGTGGGTGAGGGTCAGCATATAACCCTTGTTGTTTCCAAGCATAGCACCTCCGGGTTAACCCTTTTACTCGAAGCGAGGACGAAAGTGTAAGAGGGGTGCTATGTGCATGCGCGTGCCCGCCCCGCGTGAGGGCTGGGCGGTAAGCGGATTTTGGACGCAGGGTGTTATATTTAGTATCAGAGCCGACTCTCGCTGTACGTGCGCATGCGTGTCGTGCCCGTGAAGGGGACATGGCATGGCCGTGCACCGAAGAAAGATCTTGGGTATCCGTTTGCTATGTATGCGGTGTGCTGCCGAGAGCGTCAGCCCTTAAGGGGGGTGACTGTAACACCCCAGCCCGTTTGTAGCCTGGTAGTAGTGGTATCGGCCCAAGTGACCCAGAAGTGAAGTGGTTGTGGGAATAGTCCCACATGGCTTGTTTAGGTGGGTGAGGATCAGCATATAACCCTTGTTGTTTCCAAGCATAGCACCTCCGGGTTAACCCTTTTACTCGAAGCGAGAACGAAAGTGTAAGAGGGGTGCTATGTGCATGCGTGTGCCCACCCCGCATGGGGGCTAGGCGGTAAGCGGATTTTAGAGACGCAGGGTGTTACAGTACGCTCATGTCCTGTTTGATGCGGCAGCCACATTTCAACATAAGTATTTGTCTTGGTTTGCCTTCATTCAATTACTCCTAAATTATATTAATTGGTGGAGAATAAATCTGTTGCCTCTGATGGTATCATTTTTTTCTACGAAACAAATATACGCCATATGGCCCTGCATATGGCCTTATGGCCCTTATAGCTGTCTGTTCTAGAGAAATAAATTATTGAAAGTGTAAAATATTTATCAGATTAATTGGCCTATTCATGTTCAAATGGCAGAGTACACGGTAATTTTTGTGCTTCAAAATTTGGTGTGCAGAACATCTTTTTTTTTGGTCTTGCTGCAAGGACAAAGCCATGCTTTAATTTTCATAAGTTGGTGTTTGCTATATAGATGTTTCTGAATAAAGGACTAGACAAAAAAAATTGTTTACAAGTGTCTTCATGTGTTTTCTTTGATTTGTTTACAGATAAACAAGCTGGAATACAAAGAGCCTTCGATTAAAACGGAATTTGATAGGACTATGTATTTGATTCAGAGATCAAAATCTAAATCAATAAGCCAATCTTTACACAAATTTATCAACCTAGGGCAATGCCCAGGGTTCCGGCTAGTTCATCAAATAGACATGAAGATAACCAACACCAAATCATGCCAAGTTCTCAAGCGATAAACCTACCAGAGTTCAAAGAATACTCATCTGCATCACTAAACCTGGCATGCTCAACACTGAATATCAGTACAAATAAATTTGTGGACATTTATCGTTGAGACTATGGGAACTTGGCATGATTTGGTAGATCCCTAACTAAAAAGACCACTAACACGGAAAAAAGTTGTCGATTCCGCTCTTCCGAGAGCTTTCACACTATGGGATGGGAGTCCCTAGCTAGATCCTTGGGAAGCCATAGTAGGGATTGTTAGAAAATTAGACAAATTATGGCATATTTTAATTCTAAAATAATCAAAGTAAAACAGGATTGTGTGTAGCATGAGTGATCTTGTGACAAGATTAACCAAGTGCGTGTTTATGCCTATTTCAAAAAATAGCAAGAACAAGATAGAAAGCCAATGTTTGTTCAGTATGTACCCAGAGGCACCAGCGGTGCCGTTCCCAACAAGTGACATGTTGAGCTGCTCGAAGTAGTCGATCTAAGTTGGTGTAGGATGATGTTCGCAGTGTAGTCAGTCGCGGCACCAGGAAGAAGGCGAAGTAGTCGATCGCGTCATGGCAACGGGAAGTAGTCGATCAGTAAGCAGTCGCGCCTTGCGCTCCCCAAAAACCTGATCGTCCGCCTATCCGTGCAGATATCATAGCGAGACGTGGTTCCGGAGGCCTGCTCTCCCAGTGCTTGTGCGCGCAAGTACTGGGATGGAAATGCAAGAGCACAGCAATAGCAAAAGTGCAAATTGGAGAGAGCTTTTCATGTATGCCCACAAGCACTTATATAGTACTAGTAGTTAATAGGAGGATTAAGAGGAGAAGCAATGTGTGCATGGTAACGTATGAGTTACTTGTGCTAGTAACATCACACCATTACAATTGGTTATTAATCCATGGATTAATTCTCAACCAAGCCGCAACACCATAATGCTCCAAATCCGTTACCTTCTGCATGTGACTAAAAGCTCATAACTCCTAGCAATTCCATGAGCCTTGAATTATTTGATTCAATTGTATAAAAAGGCACAAATGTCTATTAAATCTAACAGGGATTACGTCAGTACAATCTGCTTTTTCAGGGTAAAAAGGGATAGGGAAAATGCCTCGAGTTCAAAGTGTGCAGAAGTCGAGAGAAGAACCATTATTTTTTATACTCTGTCTCGTACTCTTACTAGAATGGTAAAAGAAGGACCATGAATGCAAAATCATAGATGGAACTGCCGAACTGTCAAAATTTGGTTGTATCATAGTATCCGCTAAGTTCACGGGCTGGAGATAAGCGGACTCGAACCACTAACATCCGCCACAAAATAAACCACCACCTCGAGGGGCGGAGCAGAGTGAAGGAAAGAAAAGAACTATGGGGAGTGAATCCGATCTGCAGATGAAGCAGACAACAGGCGATGAGGCTCTTCCTGATCGATCTTGCCTGAAAAGGACCATTATAACCCGTGGCGTTCCCTGTTGTCAGGCTGAGCACCACGGTGGGAATAGAAAGAGTCGCCTTGCTCATCTATGTCGACAAAAAAGTTGGTTGCCTTGACACTGTTTGTGTAGTATATGCCATCAACAGCGCGCATGGTCGGTAGAACGTTTAACGTTGAATGCCATTGTTAGGGGCTGAGGAGGCAAACAGTGTTGGTAAAGGTGTGCTGGAGCACCAGCATCCCCACCGCGCGCTGAATTGATGTTGTTGGCACATGTATGTATTAATATGCATTGTAGTGTGTAACACCCAGATTTTCAAACAATGTAAAATAATTCAAATACAATACAGCTCAAGTGCATCATGTTGTCTGCTTGCATTGTGTGACAAAAAATGAATTTAAACTCGATAGCAATTCGTGTATGTGGAAATAGGCAGGCCACTCGGCCAAAAATCCCAGCAGCTCTTTCAATCTTTTTCTCAGACATTCAGGCCGCGGCACAATGATGGTAACGTACAGACGTGATGTTTTCTGCCGCTAATTAACTCCTTTAAATCTGTAATTAGAGCCTCTCCTTCCATGGAAACGGCTCCTTCTCTCTCCAAACATCAACCGATCCTTTAGGGCTCGTTCGGTTGCTTGGGATTGCTTCCCAACGTGGATCAGATTCTAGCAGGGATTAAGTGAAACCCCTCATGTCACTCAAACCCCGTGGGGGGTTTAATCCACTGATTTGCTCAATCCCCTTGCACTCAAAATGCTGTTCGGTTGGACAGGGTTGGACGTCGACAGGGATTGTCTATTTTCAAAATGAAGTGCAAACAGCATATCCTTCCGTCAATAAAAAATAAAAAAAGTGTAAACATAATATGCAACAGAAATGACTCTTCACGTCTCAGTGACATCATGGGCGAGTCCACATATCACTACCATCGTGCACCAATTAAAACAAGAAGCAATTACAATGTATGTACAATCATGCACTGTTTGTTCTCTCAGCTCAATGTGATCACTGATCACAGATACCTCAAAATAACGAGTAAGCAACATGATTACATATCACAGATTCAATGCATGCTGACTGAACTGAGTCTACCGCCATTGACTCTAAATGTCCAAGCAAAGCCTCCACCAATAAGAAGCAGAAAACGGCTTGAGTTTCCTCCAACACAAGACAATGTAGGCAAACTGAGACCCAAATGACACTAATTTTTCTACAGTTTCCAAGACTAGAAGACCCAAATAAATAACAAGAGTTTCATCTGTCTTATTAGCTTCCTTTTCCACATTCGCATAGATGTAATTAATACCCTTCACATTCTGAAGAGCGGCCGGGAACAGGAGGCATGTAGGAGAGATGCAACTCTGCAGTAACAAAAAGATACAAGAGAATATGGCATATAAAACCATGTCATATTGGAAGATCACAAACCATTCTTGCAGGTAAACTGAAAACATTTCAGTCAACTACTAGTGTATGATGCATGCTACAAGAAGATATTTCATCGACAGGTAAATGACATTCCAGTCACTCAGGAATTTTTGGAGCTCTACAGATTCAGGCACTGGCAATAAGAAGTGGGCACATTGATTTAAATTACTGCAATATCAGGAAAATAGTAGCAGACTAGCAGGGAGCAATAACACTATCTACAGAACACACCATATACTAGGTGACAGATATACAAGGTTACAAGCAGATATCACTATACTAGGTGAAAGATAAAAGAAAAAGAGCTCCCATAATGTTCAGACTAGCATATTATCTGAAAAGAAAAGAGCATAAGTTTTTCTTATTGCCACTGAAAGAAACGACGTAGCTTGCTGCAAGCTGGTTTGACATGTCCAGGGGGGTTCTACCAATGAATATTTTCCCAAAAACAACTGCTTGCCACAAAAAAGAAATAATGAATTATGTACTTATGTATTAACCACATCATAAAAAATGTGCCTAAATCAACATTGTGCATCAGCATGTAGTGATGCTGCTGAAACTTAAATCCGATTACAGCTTATGCTAGGCTTTGGTCCTTTCCTCCCTTGTTACTTCCATCGAACTCATCACCGATATGTACAATTTTACCTTGGATTTTTTCAGATCAAATTCAGACAAAGAGCTTTGCATGAAAGCCTAGAATTGACTCTTTATTATCGCACACTCCATCTCTTAAGAATTCCCTGGTTATCACTGCAATATGGACTATAGCTACGAGCTCATAAGTACTACTGATAGTTAACAAGCTAAGCATTGTATAGAACAATGATCATGCTTATATGAAGTAGTCTAGATTGCATTTAAACACAACGGATAGGCATCAGGAACTTTCTCAGGTATCAGGAATTTTACATGCAACAATAGGTATCAGGAACTTTCTCAGATCACATGAATAGAACAGTGATAAACTAATTGCAACAATAGGAGAACAAAGATTAGAAGACAAAGAAAATACCTAGCTAATCTGTATCAGTTCCAAAAAAAGGATCCAAAAGCATACAATTTATCAATTCCCAGCCAAATCCGGATGTTTAGTTCATCACAAGTGAACATTGACAAGAGCCTAGCTAAGCAAGCTGTATCAGTTTCCAAGAAAACAAAAGAACTACCCAAATTTCCAATCTGGTTCGAGATTCTGCAGGGTAACTGCGAACTGGTTTCACAATCTCCATCGTCAGGCATAAATACAGGTCAAAAACAAAGTGGTTTCGCGTGGTCACCGGTGCTCGCCATGCGCACCACGACCACCGGTTCGAGCGCCGTGGTAGCCAGGCCACGAACCTGTACTCAGAGCACTACACAGGCCAAGAGAACCTACGCAACACCAGATCAAGCGTCATGTCGCCATGGGAGATCTCGAGAACCAAGAACCATCAAAGCAAAAGGGGGGAAAGGTGACGGGTTACCGGCGAGAAGGCGGCCGGAATCGATTGGTGCCGAAGGAGAGGGGACCGCATCGCCGTCGCCGTCGTAGAAGCTGCTGCCGCGCGCCGCCATGCTGTCACCCACTCGCGCTAGCGCCGCCGGCCCCTCGCGAGCGACACGCGTGACTTCGTTCCACGACCCCCGACTAGTGGCGTGATTCCCGGGCTGAAACGGGGGGAATCGGCCGAGATGGGCCGGGTACCGTTCCCCATGAAGTGCAAACGAACGATCATTCCCTGCTGGGCTGTGATCCATTCCGCGTTCCGACGACCCACAGGGGTTGAGCCGCGTCCCCGGCCGTTCCCTGCCCAAACGAACGAGCCCTTAGGGGGTGTTTGGCCGCGCTCCGGCTCCCGCTTCGCACGCAGCTTCGGCCAAAAAATCGCCAAACGAGGCGCTTCGTCAGGCGGCTGTCCGCAAATCACGGGAGAAGCGCTCGGCGGAAACGCAGCTAAGCCCGAAGCTGCAAAACCGTAGCTTCGCCCGCTTCTCCTGTGGGCCCACCCAAAACCGACGCCAAAAATGACGCGCGTTGCCCCTAGCGTTTTCTCCCCCGATGCACATCTCCCCTGACTCCCGTTCCTCCTCCACACGAGTAGGGTTCAAGGGGCGGCGGCGCCATGAATCAGCTGAGGCGGCTGCAGCCGGCTGCGAGAAGGGAGGTTGAGGCCCGTGGCGCGGGAGTCCGGCGGCGCTGCAGACGCGGTGGCGTGGGAGGCTGGTGGCGTTGGAATCGATCATTTGTTATTTGTTGGAGAAGAAAGAGAGAGAGAGACTCGAGTAGAGGATGAGAGATGACCGGATGAGTGCTGGGCATGAGGTATGGGCAGAGAGATAAGATCAGTCAGTTGAGTCAAAAAAAAAAAGATCGGTGGTGATAAGATCGGTGACGTTTTACTTGAGTATAGAAAAAAACAAATGGTAAACTAAACCAACTAGTTTAACTCTAATTTTTCTTTTTATTATCTTTTTATGACATGAAATTAGAGATGAAACATAAAATATATTTATAAAGCAAGTAATATGTCTAGGGGCAATATGGACAATTGCTTTTTGCATCCATTGATACAAAACAGAAGAAGCCGCAGAAGAAGCCGTTTTGCCAAACGTTTACAGCCACAGCCAGCACAACTGGTTTTTCAGAGAAGCCACAGCCACAGCCGAAGCCAGCACAGCTGGAGCCGTGCCAAACAGGCCCTAGTCTGCCATCTAGATTCGTCTCCTCTGCTCCATGTTTGCCCCGGGAGAAAAACTGGCTGCCGCCGTATCTGGAAATTCGCCACTTTGCATGCTCCCTCGTGTCGATCCGTCGTTGAACTTGCTGACCCAAGTTTTGGCACCGCAGGGTAATTTGAAGCTCGCCGAGCCAATCGTCGTTAGGTTGTCGCGTCGGGAAACCATCCCTAACGCTAGCAGGTGAGTGAGTTGTCGTCGACGATTTGCTTGTTGAGTTCTCTCCTTGTCCTGCTGATCGTCACCTCTGGCCAGGCAGGCTGTTTCCTGACGGATGAGGAGGACTGCCTGTTGCCGTCGCCGTTGCGAATTGTGAAGTCTCTCGGTGAGAACCTGGCCCAATCTCGCCTCGTAATGCAAGTTTGGGTCTCTGACAAACTTGCCGTAGTAGGCATGGCGGCTGTAGTTAGCTGCTGCCAACCGCTTCTAATTTTCTTTCTTGCGTGCGATCTCGTCAGTTAGCCCCTGCTGCGATGGCTAGGACTAGACGTTTTCTTGCCCATCGTGTTGCTAATCAGATCAGACGCCCTGCGTTTCAATGTCTGATGGCTTTGTCCTGTATAAAATACGCTAGTCCCCGTAGATTCCATCAGCCTGACGCCAACCACCTGATCCAATATGCACGTTTTCAGTATAAACTTAATTATGAAGCCTGATTACTGTAGCAGTTTTCAGACAAACTGGTTAACTAGCTTGTTTTGCTTATATTTTTTTTTGGACGATTCTTGCGCTCACACGACCGTGACGACGTAAGATTTCTAGTAATGTAGTTGTTTTACTTTGATTCTGCAGTTTGTTTCTGTTTTCTCAGTGTGTTTGTTGTAGTTTCTGCCGGTGTCAATTGATCTTGGATATATTGCAATTCCAGCCGCCCCTCGTGGTGAACAACAAGCACCACCTCCTTGCAGGTATTTAGGTTCCTGATGGCTTCACTGAGTTGCGTGCGTCCGCTGTGGACAACAGGTCTTAGTGCAAGCTGGTGCCTCGGAACACGGCCTCCGGTGCTCATGCGTGCATTCGGCCTAGTACGCGTCATCTATTTTTTTTTTAACAAGAGAAGAGTCAGTAACTATTTTAAATTACTTTAAATATAGAAAGCAAATGGAATGGCCATAGTACAATACTTTTAAAAGAGATCAAATAGAAATACATGAAACAGCAACTTTGCAATACTTTTTATAAATTAAAACGATTTTGTAAGCACCAAACAAGCAAACGCAAAATAACTATTTTTTTTCAAATAGATTTTGATATGCCAAGATAGTCCTTAATAACGACCCTTTCTACCTAGGCTCACGTCTTACGGACAACCTCAGCTCTTGATACCACTTTGTCACACCCGGTTCAAAGAAAATAACCGAATGTACTCTATATGTATGCTAAGATCAGTTAATCATACATGTAGCTAACAAATAGTGAAATATCATTATTACAAGCCAAATATACGTTAAATATCCAAGGCATATTGAACCATAGGTCTGAAATAAATGTACAAATATGCAGCGAACAAGCAAAGCGTGTCTTTCATCACCACAGGCGTTGTCCGGGGAAGCGCCAGCCTAGTGTGGAGCGTCCGGGTCGAAGTCGTCGTCGTTGAAATTCGTCTCTCCTTCATCGTCGTCTGAGTAGCAGTATATGGCGAAAAAAAGGGGAATATAGTATTGTGAGTACATAAAGTACTCAGCAAGGGTAGAAAAAATATGATGTTGGCTATAAGCAAGAAAGGCTCAACTCGGGTTTTCTGCACTACGCCAAACTGAAAACCTAGACTCAAACCATCCTAATTACTAGGTGTCATCTCTCCAATAGAAATGAACAGACAAGGAAAAGCTCATCTGATCCCAATCCGACTACCAACTCACCAGGTTCTCACCGCCCGGCTACCAACAGACCAACCCGCCAAGCCCTCACCAACTAATCACGAATAAGTCCAAGCCGCTCTTAACCATGAGCATGGCTGTCATGACAGTTCATATCTCTGCAGAGTTTGCGGACGTTCCCCATGAGTCGTGATCTCCCGTTTTGCTTCACACTTCCAAGGTGTGCAGCCAAGGTCACACTACAAGGCCTTTCCAAGGCTCCTCTCAACCTGTAGACACCCGCTAAGGTTCCACCGCTAACAGCATATTAGAGACTATTTTACCTCCGCTACAGAAGCCCCTCTGGCGCCACTAAACATCCGAATGGTGTGTATAGAGAAGAAGAGGATATCCAATTACTCGGCACCCATATAGGTCTCATGGCTGCGCTGTTAAGTTGGGTTACATGGTCCATGAACCGATTCTTAGAACCTATGACAGGCACTAGCACAAACCGGAATCTCGTGCACGATGGCACCATACCAAACATCCCAACATGCCAAGGTTTCCTAATCTCCTTGACGCTAAAACAATTACCATCCCATGAGTGTTCAGTATAATATTAGTCAGATTAAGATACCACCCCATGAACCAACCACTGACAGCGCTAGCAATAAAAAAACTACCCAGACATATGTACTACTCAACAACAGGCTTCAAGGAATGATAAGTAAATAACTAATAAATCATAATATGGGTTTCCAGTTTAAGACATGTATGCATAAATAAAATGACACAATCCTAAGATGGGATCAGTATGGTCAACGGCACTTGCCTTGTTGCTGCTCAAATCTCTATCCTGGAGGTTCAGTGGCGCCGGCTCAATCTTGAATAGAATCTGTCCGCGCAATCATATCGACAATCAAACAATAAACACAATGAGAAAAGATAAACAAACTGCAGAATCACAGTAAAACAACTACACTACTAGAAAGCCTACGTCGTCACGGTCGTGTGAGCGAGAATCATCCAAAACGGAGTTCATACGAAAAAGATATAAGCAAAACAAGTTAACCAGTTTTTCTGAAAACTGCTACACGGCAAGCTTGTCGGAGACCCAAACTTGCATTACGATCTACGAAAACAGAGGCGAGATCGGCCCAGGTTCTCACCGAGAGACTTCACAACTCGCAACGGCGACGACAACCGACAGTCCTCGTCATCCGTCAGGAAACAGCCTGCATGGCCAGAGGCGACGATCAGCAGGACAAGGAGATACTCAACACGCAAATCGTCGCAGACAACTCACTCACCTGCTAGCGTTAGGGACGGTTTCCCTGAGCGACAACCTGACGGCGATTGGCTCCGCGAGCTTCAAATTACCCTGCGGTGCCAAAACTTGGGTCAGCAAGTTCAACGGCGGTTCGACGCGAGGGAGCGTGCATATTTCCTCCATAGCGCAGCAGACGATCCACCTGCACCTTCCAACACTTCTCCTTGTACATTCCTCCGCGTGGTGAGCCCACTCACTCATCTCGCTCAAGGGCCCTCTGGCCTTGAACGGACCATCTTGGTTTCCTGCCTTCGCTGTTTGTTGTGTAGTATCATCAACAGCAGCTTCCCACCTGCTAGAAACTAGGCCGCCATGCTTGGAGGTCTGTCACAGTACGTGCTGTGTGGCATAGGAAGCCTCGAACACCAACATTCACTAGCGCTACGTAAACTGTTCCTAATGCCTACCATGCCCTCAATGCAGTATGTGGGAAAGTATGTGGATGGCTCACAACGGATACTGTGTTTTTTTTTCATTTGGAATATGAACAAAGGTAGAGTTATATATATAAGGCAGCTACAGGTGCATCATCTCTTGGTTATTTTTAAAACTGTACCAGTATTGGAGGCCTGATATTCAGACGTTTTCACCTATTTGTGAGAGTTAAAAAGCAGAAATGTTGAGCTAACCCTTCCGTGATTGATAAATCAAAATTGTGGTAATGTTGAAGGACGAAAATTTTGAAGATATGTGTATAAGAATAGCTCATTTCTATGCTGTTGACACCTAATTTTTGCCTAGGGCCCGTTGACAGTGAGTAGCAGGATGCATGCCGGGTTTGTGTATGAAGATGATAGCCCACAGGCGGTCATGAAGGCGGAGAAAATCATGAAGACGTGCGTGTGTGGGTTTGCGAATCCGTTTTTAATTATTTTCTAGATTTAGAAAGGATTGACCGAGTTGTGGTCAGGTAGGAGTTGTGTTTAAGTCCAAGTCGGACTCTTGCCTCGGGTGTATAAATATAGACCCAGGTGCTTGTAAAAAACAATCAATACAATCAACTCTTCGGCGCATCGCCACAAAGTCTCGACGGGTTTTTTCGTCACCGGCGTCCATCGGGGCTCCGGCTCGACTGGATCTCGTCAGGTAAGCGCATCGATCTGGTTATGTCGACTTGTCCATGATTAAGATTGATGTGGCTGCTAGTTATCCGGTAATCTAGATCAATCTAGGGTTTACATTACGCATCGACCGCATGGAATTGTTTAAGACCTGGTCCAATTCTTTGTCACGGTTAGTTGACTTGTCCTCGCCGCGACCTTGTTGCCGATTGCTGATGTCGATTTCTGTTTGATCTGGTTATTCGAGTCACGGTTAAGGTGCTTTGTCGATTAGATCTGCTCTTGGTGATTGGGTAGGCAGTTTGACTTGTCCTGTCTGCTTCGCTTAGTTGACGTGTCCTCGGCGAAACAGTTGCTAAGAGTTGGATCTAATTGGCTGAGTATCTGGGACCGGTAGTTGCCGATTATACTTGTACCTGCCGATCGTGTAGAACAGTTTGACGTGTCCTGTTCTACTTCACTTAGTTGACGTGTCCTCGGTGAAGCGATTGTCAGTTTATGGGTATAATTAGTGATTATTGGTTTAATCGTTCTTTCGGGGTGTTTAGCCGATTGCTTACCACGTTCAGATCTATGCTTGCATGCTTTTAAATTGATTTTATTCTTTCAAGTATATGTCTGAGCCTTCTTTTGTCGATTGTCGATCCACCTTACTGTGTTGCTTGCCGATAGATTTTGCCGATTGCCGATTCTAATGCATGCCTTGCTTTATTTATCGCGCGAGTATTCTGTTGCGACATGTCGATTCGTTTCTAGCCGACAGCCGAGTGCTTATTTTTACTTTATTTTATACACTAACATCGGCTGCGGTTACGCATCGGCCTGTCCGGGGCCGATAGTCCGGGAATTTTACACGCTTTTTCTTGTCTTTGTCGATTTGCAGGGAAAATCGACTGGCACGCTCCGGAATTCACCGCGTTCCAAGTTTTGGTCCTGAACGGAGTGAAGCAAATCTCCCAGGCCACATGCGCGAGCGGTAGTAGAACACACATTTTACCGTCAACACACTTTTTTGGCACGCCCGGTGGAACAGATCAAGTTCTTAGAGGCAGATGGCGTTTGTTCAAGCTGTTGCTGATGATGGTACTTTGCTCGTTGATACAAAGGGCAACAAGATCATGATTCCTGCACCTTTTGTTCGAGATGATAAAGATTCTTCTGAAGTCACTGGCAACAATGAGCTCAATGCTTGGGAGAAGATGTCTTTGGATCAGAAAAAGGCATATCAGAGTTATCTGTACGATTGCCAAGTGAAGTACTTTGAGACCATCAAGATGACACGCGGCAAGATTACATCAGTGTTGGCTTCGCCAGTGGTGATGAGAGCAGAAGAATTAGCTACAATCAAAGCTGCGAAGATGCCAGATCAAGCTCTGTTGGATGAAGTTGTGAATACTGCGGTTCACAAAGCTTTCATTAACCAGTCAGGGGTGCTTGTTAACACTCTGTACGACATGCTCAAGGCATTTGCTGATGGGACCTTGCAGTTTGATTCTGGATTTATGGGGCCATCATTTACTTTACCACCTACTACTCCAGCACGTCCTGCACCTCCTGGTGGTCAACTTACAGCTCAAGAAGAAACAAGCGCTGCTGGTCAACAGAGGCAACCATATTGCATGCCGCCAGAATTGTGGTCTCCAAGTGCTCAAGCTTTAGCTGCAGGAGCGGCTCGGGTATCGGCGCCAAGTCTTATTGATGCGCCGATGTCTGCGCAGAAGGAAGTAGCTGGTGCAGCTAATGAACCAAGGACGAGTCAAACTCCTCAGACAAGATATCATTTGGCTCCCAATATCAATCCTGCACTGTTCAACCAGGAGATACCGCAAGGCTATCATAGAGTGGCAGATTACAGTGAGCACTACAACAGAGAGCAACCTGCTCAGGCTCAGTCACAATTACCCCAGCCAGCTCAGATGGCTGGGGGGCAAGTGCAGAATTCATCAGAGGATATAGTTGCCAGGCTGGCTGAAGTCATGAAGGAGCAGTTTGATCTTAAGCCCAAGGAGCAGAGCTTTCTGTATCGACGTCCATATCCAGAGTGGATGGAACAAGTTGCTCTGCCACATCGTTACAAGCTGCCAGAGTTCTGCAAGTTTTCTGGGCAAGACAATGTATCCACAGTGGAGCACATTAGCAGATATTTGGCACAGTTGGGAGAGGCATCGGCACAAGATGCTTTGAAGGTCCGTCTGTTTCCTCTGTCGTTATCTGGATCGGCATTCTCATGGTTCACCTCCCTCCCTGCGGGATCCGTGCGGAATTGGGCCGATTTGGAAAAGAAATTCCATTCTTATTTCTTCACTGGCATGGCAGAGTTGAGCATATCAGATTTGACAGCTGTTCGTCAGAAGGCTGGAGAGTCAGTTGCCGATTTTGTCCAGAGATTCAGAGTCATCCGTGGCAGGTGCTATAACCTAAATCTGACGGATCGGCAAATGGCTGAGATTGCTTATCAGGGTTTATTGCCTCAAATCAGAGATAAGTTTGCACCTCAGGAAGTCGATGGCTTAGCACAGCTCTTTCAGAAGGCGTCGATTCATGAAGGGCGTGTTCAGAATACACGTGGCAGACAGTTTCAGGCGGCTTATGCTGATTATTCTTCTGATTCTGATGATGAAGCTGAAGTTGCTCTTGCTGAGTGGACCAGGAATAAGAAGACTGTTCTCCGTCCATGGGTCAAGCAGAAGGCAGAAGAAAAGAAATATGACTTCGACATCAATAAAGGTGACAAGATATTCGATCTGCTGCTACAAGAGAAGCTTATTCAACTCCCACCTAATCACACGTTGCCTCCAGCTGAGGAGTTGAAGAAGATCAAGTGGTGCAAGTGGCATAATACTCCCTCTCATCACACCAATGAGTGCAAGGTGTTCAGGCAACAGATTCAATCGGCAATTGAGAGTGATCGCATTAAATTCTCTGGTCAAAAGCCGATGAAGATTGATGGGCATCCTTTTCCAGTCAACATGATCGGTGGGTCTGCTGGATTGATCGGCAAGTACTCAAGGAAAAGAGAGAGGGAAGACAGGAGGACTAGTGATGATGACTTCGATCCACACTGGAACTGTCCTTTCTTCCAGTACTGTTGGGAGCAAGGTATGAAGTTGCCACCAATTGAAGGCTGTCCAGGTTGTAGCAGAAGATCTGGGGATTTATACAGAGAAGTTGGTACTTCAAGCCGAGCCCCTATGCGGAGACAGCATGATCGCTTTGAAGGAAGACCAGCATCCAGGGTTTCTGTGCATGAAAGGCTTGGTCCTGTTAATCAAGTTGAAGATTATGAAGAAGATCAGGGCGAGTTCACAGAAAAAGGCCAATGGTGTCCGAGTGGTATTTTTACCAAGACTCAGAAGAGAAGAGTGCAGAGGGCACGTTGCCGGGAACTGAACAAGGAAGTGAACCAGAAAAATGATCATGACAAGGGGCCCGAGTCCAAGAAGGTATGGAGACCAAAAGTCAAATCTCAGGTACACGAAGTTGAAGCTCCTGTCAATATGGTATTTATGCTGCCACGGGAATTTAGTTCTTTGGACATTAATGAGTCGGAAGAAGAAGCTTCTGCCGAATTGTTATTGGGTCCACAGCAGGCAGTGTTTGAGAAGCCATCTGGTGTTGATCATCTCCATCTGAGGGCTCTGTATCTTAATGGTTTCGTCAATGGCAAGCCGATGAGCAAGATGATGGTCGATGGTGGTGCTGCTGTCAATGTTTTGCCGATGGCGACATACAGGAAGATCGGCAAACTGCCTGAAGAGCTGACCAAGACCAACATGACGTTGAGGGATTATGGGGGCAGGAGCTCTGAAGTCAAAGGAGTCACCAATGTCGAGGTCACTATCGGGAGCAAGACTTTGCCGACGACGTTCTTCGTAATTGAAGGCAAAGGATCGTACGCCGTACTATTGGGTAGGGATTGGATTCATGCTAATTGCTGTATCCCGTCTACGATGCATCAGCTCCTTATCCAGTGGATCGGCGACGAGGTGGAAACTATTCAAGCTGACAAATCGGTGAGTGTGGCTATTGCAGACTTCGTGCCGACGATGGTTGAAAGCTTGCCGTGCATATCAGGAACTTACTGGGAAGGTGAAGCACTGGATGTTACCGATGAAGGTGTGTGCATCACAGAAGGATCGGCAACTCCACGGTTGTTATAGCAATTACCGGACCTGGACATCGATCGGCCGATGGAAGCTGGGAAAGAAACAATCGACAATCAGCTGATCGATGAAAGAGAAGAAGGAAAGCTTGGTCATGGTTTTGTATCAGCCGATGAGTTAGAAGAAGTTGACATTGGAGATGGTGACAAACCTCGGCCAACGTTTATTAGTAAGAAGATTTATAATGACTTCAGAGAAAAATTGATAGCATTATTGAAGGAATATAAAGATTGTTTCGCTTGGGATTATTCTGAGATGCCTGGTCTCAGTCGAGATATTGTTGAACACCGATTGCCTATTAAGCCTGGGTATCGGCCGTTTAAACAACATAATCGGAAGATTGATCCAAAGATTTATGATGCTGTCAAAGAAGAAATTATGAAGTTATATGATGCCAAGTTTATCCGACCCTGTCGATATGCAGAATGGGTGTCCAGTATCGTCCCAGTGATCAAGAAAAATGGGAAGATGCGAGTATGCATTGATTTCAGAGATTTGAATAAGGCTACACCCAAAGATGAGTACCCAATGCCGATAGCAGATGTACTGATCGATGCTGCTGCTGGACACAAGATTTTGAGCTTCATGGATGGAAATGCAGGATATAATCAGATTTTTATGGCTGAAGAAGACATCATAAAGACTGCATTCAGGTGTCCAGGAGCTTTGGGATTGTTTGAATGGGTTGTGATGACTTTTGGGTTGAAAAATGCTGGCGCCACATATCAAAGAGCGATGAATTTCATCTATCATGATCTGATTGGTCGGTTGGTGGAAATTTATATTGATGATGTGATGGTGAAGTCTAAAACAGTTGAAGATCATATTGCTGATTTGCGGCAGGTGCTGGAAAGGACCAGAAAATATGGCTTGAAGATGAATCCGCATAAATGTGCTTTTGGTGTTTCAGCAGGACAATTTCTGGGCTTTATTGTTCATGAAAAAGGAATTGAAATTGGTCCCAAGAGCATAGTGTCGATCAAGAAAATTCGGCCTCCTACCAGTAAAAAAGAGTTGCAGTCTCTGATGGGCAAAATCAATTTTGTGAGAAGGTTTATTTCTAATCTTTCTGGGAAGATTGATGCTTTTACTCCTTTGTTGAAGTTAAAAGCAGATCAAGAGTTCCGGTGGGAAGCCCAACATCAGAAGGCGCTTGATGATGTCAAGAAATATTTAATCTCACCACCTGTGTTGATGCCACCTAAGCCAGGTATTCCTTTCAAGTTATATTTGTCTGCCGATGACAAGTGTATTGGTTCGGCATTGACGCAAGTACAAGATGGCGATGAAAGGATTATCTTTTATCTCAGTCGGAGATTGCTGGATGCAGAGACAAGATATTCTGAGATTGAAAGGTTATGCTTATGCCTTTATTTCTCTTGCACTAAATTAAGACATTATTTGTTATCCGAAGAATGCACTATTGTTTGCCGATCCGATGTCGTCAAATACATCTTGTCCGCTCCGATATTGAAGGGCAGGCTTGGGAAGTGGATGCTAGCAATTGCAGAATTTGATCTTAAATATGAATCTGCTAAAGCTGTGAAGGCCCAGGTTTTTGCTGATTTGATAGTCCAGCATGGGGGGCATGATGAAAGTGTGGTGGAGCCAGTTCCATGGCGCTTATCGTTTGACGGGTCGATTTGCAAAAATGGATGTGGTATCGGCATTGTCATTGTCACGCCAAAAGGGTCCAGGTCTGAATTTTCATTCACAGTAGAAGCTCATACTAATAATCAAGTTGAATATGAGGCTGTGTTGAAAGGACTACAACTGTTGAAGGAAGCCAATGCCGATTTTGTTGAAGTTGTTGGGGATTCTTTGCTGATTGTTGGGCAATTGAATGGTGAATATGAGTGTAAAGATGAAGTACTTCGGGATTATTATCAGAAGTGTCAAGATTTAATGAAGAGCTTCAAGCATATCACATTCAGCCATATTCCGCGACAAATGAATTCTGAAGCTAATGACTTGGCTCAGCATGCATCTGGGTATCGGCTTATTGTAGGTACTGTTGATAATGAAGCCGATGTCGGTTTGCAGGATTGGAGGACTGAGATCGTGAATTATTTGAAGGATCCAACCCAGAAAACGTCCAGAGAATTACGATACAAGGCAATAAAATATGTGTTAATTGATGATCAGCTTTATTATAGGACGTTGGAAGGGATTCTGTTGAAGTGTCTGAATGCCGATGAAGCCAAGAAGATGCTGATGGAGGTTCATGATGGGATTTGTGGGACTCATCAGTCAGCATACAAGATGAAATGGTTAATCAGAAGAGGTGGATATTTCTGGCCCACCATGCTTGAAGATTGTTTTGAATATTATAAGGGCTGTCAGGATTGTCAGAAGTATGGATCGATTCAAAGAGCTCCAGCATCGGCAATGAACCCCTATTATCAAGCCGTGGCCATTCAGAGGATGGGGAATCGACATGATTGGTGAGATTAATCCTTCCTCCAGTAAGGGACATAAATATATATTGGCGGCTACGGATTATTTCACCAAGTGGGTTGAAGCAGTACCTTACAGAAGTGTGGCTTCGAGGGATGTGATTGCTTTTGTTAAAGAGCACATAATCTTCAGATTTGGTATCCCTCAAACTATCACCACGGATCAAGGTTCTATTTTTATTTCTGAAGAGTTCAGAGATTTTGCTGATGACATGGGTATTAAGTTATTAAATTCGTCACCATATTATGCCCAAGCAAATGGTCAGGCTGAAGCTTCAAATAAATCCTTGATCAAGTTGATTAAGCGCAAGATTAGTGATCAACCGAGAAGGTGGCATACTTCGTTGGCCGATTCATAATGGGCATATCGAATGTCTCGTCATGGGTCAGTACAAGTAACACCATATCAGTTGGTGTATGGGCATGAAGCTGTTTTGCCATGGGAAGTTAAGGCAGGATCGAGAAGAGTCGATCTGCAGGATCAATTGACAGCAGAGCAGTATCATGATCTCATGATGGATGAATTGGAAGATGTCAATCAGCAGCGGTTAGTTGCATTGAAGAAAATTCAAGACAATAAAGCACGGGTGGCTCGGCATTATAATAAGAAGGTGGTGGCTAAGCAATTTGATGAGGGAGATCTCGTCTGGAAAGTCAAGTTGCCGATTGGCGTACGAGATAATCGTTTCGGCAAGTGGTCATCTAATTGGGAAGGTCCTTATATAATTAGCCGATGCGTGCCCGGTAATGCTTATATCTTGAAGGAGCTGGATGGAGAAGAATTTGGCCGAGCGCTTAATGGAAAGTATCTGAAGAAATACTACCCTAGCATTTGGGTGGGTTCTTAGGGTGTTCGGTTAAATTTCCAGCGAAGCCGACGTTGAGAGCGTCGCCTTTAAAGATGGCCGATGTCGATGGTATCGCCCTTAGAAAAATAAAGGAAGAACAAGAGAAGACAATGAAGTTCTTAATAGTTTACAAGATATTACATCATACATGGGGATACAAAATTAGATGACCAAGAATACACACTGCGGCTGCTGTCAAGTGTCAACCAAGTGCTGGCGCAGGGTAGGATGGGTCGTTGCTCCAGTATACGAGGAGAGGAGCAACTTCATGGACCTCATCACGTCGAAGAAGATGTTATCCCTGAGAAGGAACCTTATCTGACGAAGAACATGAGTTCTCCCTCGTAGTCTGAAGAGGAGCCGCCGTCTTCAGGGATTAGCTCAAGAGGGATAGCGTCGGAATAGGGATTGGAGAGAAGCAGAAGGAAGACAAGAGGCCAGAGCGTAGATCTGGAAGAAGAGGAGCTCATGGTTGCTTTCTTGCTGTTTAAGATGCATTGGTCAGGCTTTGTGAAAGGGATTTTTATTGCTGGCCATTGTGTTGATGATTCTGGTGAAGGGAGCCAATCCTTTTATAGGCCGAGATGCGGAAGAAGATAAGATCGTGGAATAGTGAAAGACCTATTGCAAATTAAAGCGATTGGTACGAATTGTCTGCCGAAGAGGTGCACGCCATGTGAAGACAAAGGTACAACTCATCAAGTCAAATGTACAGTTTTCACGTGAAGGGTCATCTAGGAGCTTGCAGACGTGATGGATGGTGGAACAACCCGGCGCATGGAAATTCCATACCCCGGCTTGGGGGGCATGTGTTGACACCTAATTTTTGCCTAGGGCCCGTTGACAGTGAGTAGCAGGATGCATGCCGGGTTTGTGTATGAAGATGATAGCCCACAGGCGGTCATGAAGGCGGAGAAAATCATGAAGACGTGCGTGTGTGGGTTTGCGAATCCGTTTTTAATTATTTTCTAGATTTAGAAAGGATTGACCGAGTTGTGGTCAGGTAGGAGTTGTGTTTAAGTCCAAGTCGGACTCTTGCCTCGGGTGTATAAATATAGACCCAGGTGCTTGTAAAAAACAATCAATACAATCAACTCTTCGGCGCATCGCCACAAATTCTCGACGGGTTTTTTCGTCACCGGCGTCCATCGGGGCTCCGGCTCGACTGGATCTCGTCAGGTAAGCGCATCGATCTGGTTATGTCGACTTGTCCATGATTAAGATTGATGTGGCTGCTAGTTATCCGGTAATCTAGATCAATCTAGGGTTTACATTACGCATCGACCGCATGGAATTGTTTAAGACCTGGTCCAATTCTTTGTCACGGTTAGTTGACTTGTCCTCGCCGCGACCTTGTTGCCGATTGCTGATATCGATTTCTGTTTGATCTGGTTATTCGAGTCACGGTTAAGGTGCTTTGTCGATTAGATCTGCTCTTGGTGATTGGGTAGGCAGTTTGACTTGTCCTGTCTGCTTCGCTTAGTTGATGTGTCCTCGGCGAAACAGTTGCTAAGAGTTGGATCTAATTGGCTGAGTATCTGGGACCGGTAGTTGCCGATTATACTTGTACCTGCCGATCGTGTAGAACAGTTTGACGTGTCCTGTTCTACTTCACTTAGTTGACGTGTCCTCGGTGAAGCGATTGTCAGTTTATGGGTATAATTAGTGATTATTGGTTTAATCGTTCTTTCGGGGTGTTTAGCCGATTGCTTACCACGTTCAGATCTATGCTTGCATGCTTTTAAATTGATTTTATTCGTTCAAGTATATGTCTGAGCCTTCTTTTGTCGATTGTCGATCCACCTTACTGTGTTGCTTGCCGATAGATTTTGCCGATTGCCGATTCTGTTGCAAGCCTTGCTTTATTTATCGCGCGAGTATTCTGTTGCGACATGTCGATTCGTTTCTAGCCGACAGCCGAGTGCTTATTTTTACTTTATTTTATACACTAACATCGGCTGCGGTTACGCATCGGCCTGTCCGGGGCCGATAGTCCGGGAATTTTACACGCTTTTTCTTGTCTTTGTCGATTTGCAGGGAAAATCGACTGGCACGCTCCGGAATTCACCGCGTTCCAAGTCTTGGTCCTGAACGGAGTGAAGCAAATCTCCCAGGCCACGTGTGCGAGCGGTAGAACACACATTTTACCGTCAACATATGCATTATTTTTCAACTGCCCCAAAGCTCTTTAATGCAATTAATTCAACATCCCCAAAGTCTTCTTCCATGAGGCACACTCCATTCATGTCATAGAAAAGTGCATGAAGACACGATTTTCACAGGCAGGCAGGCAGGCGAGCGTTTTCTTGGTTTTCCCTCTTCACTTTATGGTCTTGGAAGATCATCATCACGGTAGCCTCTGGGACAGCTTGATGCTTCCCGTGTTCGCAAGATGTCGCGCTTTCTTCAGGGCAAGCATCACCTAAAGAAAGTCTTGCAAGCTTGCCAGCATCCTCACCACACAGCTTGCCGTTGACCTCCTCCATGCCATGATAGCTCAGCAATCCGCTGGTTGGGCCGGGGTCACAGCCTACCCAGCCTCCTCCACTAGCCATGAACAGATGAAGATGACTGTAGTTCTTAAAATGCAGTCTTGGATTATTTGTCCATAGTGCCCTAATTCGATGTGTTGTGCTTCCAATATCGAAGTGTGTGATGAAGAAGCACCGAAACTTGCCATATATATGCACGAAGAAACGGATGTCAAGATCAATCATCGATGTTGCACCACCACGAACAGTGGGAATACAGGCAATAAGGACTTATAACTACGGAGAGTGCTAGGAGACCAACCGGGAGATTATATAGACAAATTAATTAAGATCCACCGGCTGAATTGCTTACGTCTGACTCCTTTGATAACCCCTAGAACATCGGAACTAACCGAGATAGTATGCAGTAAACCTCGTATTAGCAACCCTACATAGATCTAGATACCGGATAACTAGCAATTAAGAAACTACAATTAATGTCAAACCTAATTGAGAAAGTATTGATCTTAACCATGTCATTACCGAGGTGATGAATTCCGTGCCATGCACCAAGATCGAGCCGATGCAGCCCGCACAAGACAAAAAACCCGTTGACAGAACAGGTTGGCTATGCGTCAAAAGTTGTATTGAATGTGATTAGGGTTTTTCTACAAATCTTGGTTTATATTTATACACTCGAGGCAGACTCTAATGTGCATGTGACTCTAATAGTTCGATACAAACACGACTTGGCTTGATCCTTTATTTTTTGTCAAAAAGTAAAATACTTTATAAACTAATCTTCTCCGTGGCGACCATGGTTAGGACCCTACATCTCCTAGTCAATTAATGCGGCATGTAAAACCTACTACTGGTCCCTCTTGACTTTCAATCATGCTGCGTGTCTCTGACACCTCCACTACCACAAGGAAAATCTTTTTTTTTCCCTTGCACCGTATCCGCTCCTAGCTTGTGCCTTCCTTAGTGGACCAATCAATTCTTAGTGTCAATATAATAGTGTGCCAACTAGCACAAGGGCTTTTCCTGATGTATCAAATCCAAGTCCACTATAATATCCATAGTGTCATCCCTTTTACCTGATTCTTCATCATAACTCAAGAACAACACTATATACGAATATGAAGGATTAGCAGGTATAACGATAGTGTTTATGCTTTCAAAACAGGGTGTTATTGGCATATAAAAATGAGTACTTAAATGATGCCAATAAAGTTCATTATGTTTATAAATTTCAACCCTTCAACCCTATCACCTGTGCAGACGAACAAGGAGTGGGATCCGAAGATGTATGTAATATTTTCTAGTGAATCATGTAATATTTCTCTATACCAATCACTTGACACTCTCTATCGGATCACAGGTAGTACTGGAGATAACATGCTGCTGGTGAACAGAGTGGAGATAACATGCTGCTGGTGAGCATGGTCATCACAAGTGAGCTTTACTTTTGGAACTTCCGTCACAATTAGCTTGTCTAATATCTATTTGCTCAGTAATCACCCTTGAGAGCAATTGTTGCTCGGTGCTGAAGCATTCAATCTAGCATATTAGTGCATGGCTGTTGAGCTGCTTTAAGTCACTGCTTGTCATTAGCATCTGTTGGTAATCTTTCCTATCAGGCTGCCCGCACTGGCGTCCGCCATCGCTTCCTGCAGGAACCAAATAGCGGAAAAACGTCTGCACCGGGCTCCTCTACCGATTCCTCTATCGTTCCGTAAACGCTTGCCCACGCCAAATCTAGCGGAAGTAGAGGATCTCCTCTACGACGGAGCGGGGCCCACCACCGCGCGCCTCGCGACGGGAGAGCCGAACGCCGTCGACCCCGGGCGGAGCCCTTCCTCCTCGCGACGCGGAGCCCCGCCACGTCTCCACGACGCCGTTGACCGCGACGATGCAGGCAGGAGGAGGAGGAGGAGGCGCGCCAAGGTCCTCGCCCGCGCTTGCCGCAGGAGGAGGCGGAGCAGGCTAGTGGAGGTGCGCCCGCCATTTGCCGCCGCCGTCCAGCTCCCCATGGCCGAATCGAGCTGAATCGAGAGAGAGAGAGATCCCCATGGCGGATCTGGACGGACCTCGTTCCCACGCGGAGGGAGGAGGGGGATGGGGGCTCGTCGTCGGAGCCCCTCGCGGCGCCGGCCCTCCGCTCCGCCGGTGCATCCACCGGCCGCAGCTTCGTCTCCTCCGCCGTCGGGCCCCTCTCCATGCCTGCTTCTCCGCTACAACAAAACGGTA
The DNA here is from genome assembly GCA_012490785.1 of Eragrostis nindensis. Lineage (NCBI taxonomy): Eukaryota > Viridiplantae > Streptophyta > Magnoliopsida > Poales > Poaceae > Eragrostis > Eragrostis nindensis. The sequence goes on along the minus strand of JAAXCT010002128.1, from coordinate 362 downwards.
CTATAGTGGCGGACTGCATTGTTGCACAGCGGCGGTTGTTGTTTGAACCGTCGCTAGAAATGCTTTTTGCATTGTAGGCGGCGTTTACACAGACGTCAGCAGTCCCTGTTATTTGTAGAGGCGGAGCATGGCTTGGGCCGCCGCTACAAATCCGTTTTCAGCGGCGGTCCATCCAACAGCCCGCCGCTGCTTCATCTCCACGGCCCATTTACCACTCTCGGCCCCCAATATTTCCGGTTACAGTATAAAACTTACAACGCTAACCCTAAAAACCGCCTCCCTCCTTTCTCAGTGCCGCCCTCCCTCCCTTCTCACACTCCGGCTATCTTCTCCCTCCCTTCTCCTTCACTGGCCCCTATCCC